>APFE031288121.1:0-62718 GCA_000404065.3 Pinus taeda | reverse complement strand
TATCTCTTTCTTGGTCATTCATGGTGTCTGGTGGTTTATGGTTCTTCTTTGAAGATCTGGTTCATATTCAGGGGGAGCATGTTCTTAGGGGGAGCATAACCCTTTGCCCTTGATGTCAAAGGGAGAGAATGTCGCTGAAGTTTTTGAGGTTGCCATCAAGTCCAAAGGGGGAGATTGTTGGCATTATGTTTCTGGTATGGTTATATGTTACAGATGTTGTACTTGATGGCAACACCCATGGCATGGCTCTCAATATGATAAGAATTAAGAAGTATGCATGAGAAAAGTTCACGGAATTTTATGCAGAGAAAAGTTTATAAAATTTTATTTCATATGGAGAAAAGTTCACGGAATTTTATGCAGAGAAAAGTTTATTCATGTGGGAAAACTTACCTTTGGTCCATGGTAGTTAGTCCTTGGAATTTGAACCTATGGTTTTTGGACCATGGCATCTCGACAGACGTGTTGATCCCTAGTATTGAGTTGATGGTATTGGTTTGTTATGGTTTTGGCCCGTGGTATTGGTCCCTGATTTGAGGAAGAGCTTTCCTATATAAAGCAAAGGAGATCATTTGGCTTGAGTATGCTTTTGGGTTGAATATCTTAAGATCTAAAATATTGGGTTATTGTTTCAAAAGCTCGATCTATATGAAAGTGAAGTGGAAAGAGAATCTGTGAAGGGTAATCTCTCAAGCGCTGCAGCTACGGAAGTGCGGAGGCGCCGCAGGAGACGGCGCAAGAGGCGCCGTAGGAGGCATCGCAGGAGGTGCCGCAGGAGGCGCCGCAGGAGGCACCGCAGGAGACGCCACAGGAGGCGCCGCAAGAGACGCCGCAGGAGGTGCCGCAGGAGGTGCCGCAGGAGGCGCCGCAGGAGACGCCACAGGAGGCACCACAGGAGACGCCACAGGAGGCACCGCAGGAGACGCCGCAGGAGGCGCCGCAAGAGACGCCGCAAGAGGCGCCACAGGAGATGCCACAGAAGGCATTTTGGGTTCAGTTTTCTGTTATTGTGGATCTGGTTATCTGGGTGACTTACTGGTACTTGATGATCATTTGATATTTATGGATCCAGTTTGAAAATTTATGAAAAGTGGTCCTTGGAGGAAAAGAAGTAGGGGGTTGTAGCTCCCTTCCAGGAGAGACTGGAAAACGAGAGAGAGTTGTAGCTCTCTGCAGGTTGCAGCCTGCGTACTGGTAAAGGACTGCACCAGTACAAGACCATTGTAAAAGGAGTTTCTAATTTGAAAGAAGATGAGACATATTGCAGCAGGTGGTTTTCACCCACATTGGGTTTCCACCTTATATCTGGTGTTCTTTGATGTGACTGTCTGTTTTTCTTGTTCATGCTCATTATTTTATGGTACTGATATGCAAAAATAATTCAAAGTATAAATAAGGAAGATTTGGTAAAAGGACTAAATAATATTGATTCACCCCCCCTCTTAGTATTATTTTCAACAAAGATATCATAATCAAATATTTTATGGTAAAAGCATTGTCTAAAGTTATAGAAAGATATTTTTAGAGTGACAACGAAATCTCTCCTGTGTGTCTCTTGAACACTATTGAAGAAAGATAACGCTCTTGAAGAAATATACCTGGTAAGCTATTTGCAGTGTCGGTATTTCATTATACTAAGAACCACACTTCATTCTCTTAAAAAATACCTAGCGTACAGAATAGGTGTCTTCTAATAAATGTTGTTGGGTAAACTATGATGCATATTGGTAATTCCATTCTTAATAATATATTCATAACCTTTTCACCATGTTGTGAAAGCGGAAAAATACTCATGAAGGTGATGGACTTTGGCTTCACTCCTGATAATTGCATAGATGGTAAGAGTCTCAGAGCTTCATCAAAATGCCCCTTGTTTATTTTATGCAATCATTGAGTTCCATGACATCACCTTTAGCTAACCTATAACATGTTTTTACTAGTTATCATTGCTTCATAGGTGATGGGTTTTGGCTTCACTCCTCGTAATTGGATAAATTGTAAGAGCCTCAAAGCTTCACCAAAATTCCCCCTGTGTATATTCTGCAATCATTGAATTCCATGTGTATATTTTGCAATCATCAAAAGGACTGTGATATCAGCTTTCGTTCAAGAATTTCATCAAAGAGCTTATGGTCTTCTCTAAAATGTCCATGTTGAGCATACCTTGCAATCAATGAATTCTATGAATGCGGGATTTTTTCAGGCATCTGCGAAAATATTTCCATAGCCTTATCAAGATACCCCTTATGCACATATCCATCAAGTATTGCAGTCCATGAAACCATTTGAAGAAAAAATTTCATGGCCTCTTCTACGTTCCCATCCTCTACATACCCTAATATCGTAACATTATGAGATACTACATTTCATTCAGGAACTTTGTGAAATACTTGTGCATTCTCTATGTATCTACAATTAGTAAACATATGTACAAGAGCACTCCCCACAATGGCATTACACTGCAATCCACTAGAAATTATGTCATGGTGGACTCCTTGCCGTGTTATTGATCTACCAAATTAGCACATGTGGAGAGAAGAATGGTGAATGTGAAATGGTTAGGTTTGGTACAATTCCCTGCCTCACTTAATTGGCCACACCATTGCAAAGGATCACACCACATTTGGTTTAGACATTTACTTAGGTAGGTAGGATGCCCCTATCTCCCATCTCCTTATAAGGTACTCTCCTCTTCTATAAGATTAGTTCCTATGTCATTTCCTTACAGCGTTTCCTTTGCACGTCTCCTCACACCTAATAATATAATAAGTATTGAATACAAATCTATTTGAATTGATGACAAATATGTGAAATTCTTGTGCATTCTTATATGTATCCACATTTAGTATACATATTTACAAGGGCCCTCCCCACAATGGCATTACACTACAATCCACTAGAAAATATGTCATGGTGGACTCCTTGCCATGTTATTGATCTACCAATTAGCACATGTGGAGAGAAGAATGGTGAATGTGAAATGGTTAGGTTTGGTACAATTCCCCGCCTCACTTAATTGGCCACACCATTGCAAAGGATCACACCACATTTGGTTTAGACATTTACTTAGGTAGGTAGGATGCCCCTATCTCCCATCTCCTTATAAAGTACTCTCCTGTTCTATAAGACTAGTTCCTATGACATTTCCTTACAACATATCCTTTGCATGTCTCTTCACACCTAATAATATGATAAGTATTGAATACAAATCTATTTGAATTGGTGATAAATAATCCACGAGGTGCTCAATAAAGTAGAAACATATTCATTCCCGTAAATTTAATAATTATATACAAACATAGTATTGTACCCAGTTACTTTGTAGGTTTTTAAAAGCACCACTCATAATGAAGTTAGTTTTATTCCACTACACTAATGAAATAGAAACTTGGTTGTAATGTATGCGATGGACACATAATTGAATTAAAAAAAATGTGCATTAGTGGATAAATGTGTTAAATAACCTACTTTATTTGAGACTTTATTTCTATATATTATTAGAGAAATTTTTAGGTTATTTTGAGACTTTATTAATATATACTATTAGAGAACTCTTTAGTTTTACTGAGAGGATGATAGATCAAATATATTTTTACTAATATTTTATTAGATTGAATATATTTTTACTAATATTTTATTAGCTGTGTAGTGGTTGATTGTTCATTGTAAAATTCAAATGTTTTAAATAACCTACTTTACTTGAGACTTTATTTCTATATATTATTAGAGAGCTTTTTAGATTCTTCATTAAGATATTTTCATTTCTAGATGTTGCAATTCTCTCACAATATGGAAAATTACATAATTAAATCTTTTATGGTAAAAGCATTGCCTAAAGTTATAGAAATATAATTTTATAGTGACAACCAAATATCTGTTGTGTGTCTCTTGAAGACTCTTAAGAAAGATATCATAATCAAATCTTTTATGGTAAAAGCATTGCCTAAAGTTATAGAAAGATATTTTTATAGTGACAACCAAATCTCTCCTGTGTGTGTCTTGAACACTCTTGAGGAAAGATACGTGTCTCTTGAACACTCTTGAAGAGAGATAACACTCTTGAAGAAAGATACCTGGTAAGCTATATGCAGTGTTGGTATTGCATTATACTAAGAACCACACCTCATTTTCTTAAAAAACCCTAACGTACAGAATAGGTGTCTTATAATATATGTTTTTGGGTAAACTATGATGCATATTGGTAATTCCATTCTTAATAATATATTCATAACCTTTTCACCATGTTGTGGAAGTGGAAAATGTAAACGAGTTGATAAAATACTCATGAAGGTGATGGAGTTTGGCTTCACTCCTGATAATTGCATATATGGTAAGAGCCTTAGAGCTTCATCAAAATTCCCCTTTTTTATATTCTGCAATCATTGAATTCCATGATATCACATTTAGCTAACCTATAATGTGTTTTTACTAGTTATCATTGCTTGATAGGTGATGGGGTTTGGCTTCACTCCTCATAATTGGATAAATTTTAAGAGCCTCAAAGCTTCATCAAAATTACCCCTGTGTATATTCTACAATCATTGAATTCTATGATATCCGCTTTCGTTCAAGAATTTCATCAAAGAGCTTACGGTCTTCTCTAAAATGTCCATGTTGACCATACCTTACAATCAATGAATTCTATGAATGTGGGATTTTTTGAGGCATCTGCAAAAAATTTTCCATAGCCTTATGAAGATACCCTTTATGCACATATCCATCAAGTATTACAGTCCATGAAACCATTTGAAGAAAAAATTGCATGGCCTCATCTATGTTCCCATCCTCTACATACCCTAATATCGTAACATTCCAAGATACTACATTTCGTTCAGGAAATTTGTGAGATACTTGTGCACTCTCTATGTATCCACATTTAGTATACATATTTACAAGAACACTCCCCACAATGGCATTACACTGCAATCCAATAGAAATTATGTCATGGTGGACTCCTTGCCATGTTACTGATCTAGCAAATTAGCACATGTGGAGAGAACAATGGTGAATGTGAAATGGTTAGGTTTGGTACAATTCCCCACCTCGCTTAATTGGCCACACCATTGCAAAGGATCACACCAAATTTGGTTTAGAAATTTACTTAGGTAGGTAGGATTCCCCTATCTCCCATCTCCTTATAAAGTACTCTCGTCTTCTATAAGACTAGTTCCTATGTCATTTCCTTATAGCGTTTCCATTGCACATCTCCTCACACCTAATAATATGATAAGTATTGAATACAAATCTATTTGAATTGATGATAAATATGTGAAATACGTGTGCATTCCCTATGTATCCACATTTACTATACATATTGACAAGAGCGCTCCCCACAATGGCATTACAATGCAATCCACTGGAAATTATGTGATGGTGGACACCTTGCCATGTTATTGATGTACCAAATTAGCACATGTGGAGAGAAAAATGGTGAATTTGAAATGGTTATGTTTGGTACAATTCCCCACCTCGCATAATTGGCCACACCATTGCAATGGATCACACCACATTTGGTTTAGACATTTACTTAGGTAGGTAGGATGCCCCTATCTCCCATCTCCTTATAAAGTATTCTCGTCCTCTATAAGACTAGTTCCTATGTCATTTCCTTACAGCGTTTCCTTTGCATGTCTCCTCACACCTAATAATATGATAATTATTGAATACAAATCTATTTGAATTGATGATAAATAATCCATGAGGTGCTCAACAAAGTAGAAACATATTCATTCTCGTAAATTTAATAATTTTATACAAACATAGTATTGTACCTAGTTACTTTATAGGTTTTTAAAAGCACCACCCATAATGAAGCTTTTTATTCCACTACACTAATGAAATAGAAATTTGGTTGTAATGTATGCGATGGACACATAATTGAATTAAAAAAAATGTGCATTAGTGGAGAAATGTCTTAAATAACCTACTTTATTTGAGACTTTATTTCCATATATTATTAGAGAACATTTTAGGTTATTTCGAGACTTTATTAATATATACTATTACAGAACTTTTTAGGTTTACTGAGAGGATGAAAGATCAAATATATTTTTACTAATATTTTATTAGTTGTGTAGTGGTTGATTGTTCATTGTAAAATTCAAATGTTTTAAATAACCTACTTTACTTGAGAATTTATTTCTATATATTATTAGAGAACTTTTTAGATTCTTCATTAAGATGATGAAAGGTAGAATATATTTATCAGTGTTGGTTGGTATGTTCATGGAATTACAAAATTGAAAAATATATTTTGTTTTAAAAATAGTTATTTTCATTATATATTTTATTTTAAAATACCTTGTATTAAAAAAATAAGATTGTATTTATAATAATCCACCATCACCAATGTGTCATTTCCCATCACCTCCCACCTCCCATCACCAACGCAATACCATCACTAATGCAAGAAGCAACACAGGGCTACCAATGCAAGAAGCAACACACGACATCCTCCTTTGTTTAGAAATTGGATCGCATTCACCAATGCAAGAAGCAACACAAGGCATCCTCCTTTGTTTAGAAATTGGTTGTTCACACTCTTGCTTTTGTTTTGCTATATGTTTGGGTTTATAAGTGGAGAAATTGAAATTTGGCAATAAAATTCCATGGCCTCATCTACGTTCCCATCCTCTACATACCCTAATATCGTAACGTTCCAAGATACTACATTTCGTTCAAGAACTTTGTGAAACACTTGTGCATTCTCTATGTATCCACATTTAGTATACATATTTACAAGAGCACTCCCGACAATGGAATTACATTGCAATCCACTAGAAATTATGTCATGGTGGACTCCTCGCCATGTTATTGATCTACCAAATTATCACATGTGGAAAGAAAAATGGTGAATGTGAAATGGTTAGGTTTGGTACAATTCCCTGCCTTGCTTAATTGGCCACACCATTGCAAATGATCACACCACATTTGGTTTAGGCATTTACTTAGGTAGGTAGGATGCCCCTATCTCCCATCTCCTTATAAAATACTCTCGTCTTCTATAATACTAGTTCCTATGTCATTTCCTTACAGCGTTTCCTTTGCATGTCTCCTCACACCTAATAATATGATAAGTATTGAATACAAATCTATTTGAATTGATGATAAATAATCCACAAGGTGCTCAATAAAGTAGAAACATATTCATTCTCGTAAATTTAATAATTATATACAAACATAGTATTGTATGCAGTTACTTTATAGGTTTTTAAAAGCACCACTCATAATGAAGTTAGTTTTATTCCACTACGCTAATGAAATAGAAACTTGGTTGTAATGTATGCGATGGACACATAATTGAATTAAAAAAAATGTGCATTAGTGGAGAAATGTCTTAAATAACCTACTTTATTTGAGACTTTATTTCTATATATTATTAGAGACGTTTTTAGGTTATTTTGAGACTTTATTAATATATACTATTAGAGAACTTTTTAGGTTTACTGAGAGGATGAAAGATCGAATATATTTTTACTAATATTTTATTAGATCGAATATATTTTTACTAATATTTTATTAGTTCTGTAGTGGTTGATTGTTCATTGTAAATTTCAAATGTTTTAAATAACCTACTTTACTTGCGAATTTATTTCTATATATTATTAGAGAACTTTTTAGATTCTTCACTAAGATGATGAAAGATAGAATATATTTATTAGTGTTGGTTGGTATGTTCATGGAATTACAAAATTGAAAAATAAATTTTGTTTTAAAAATAATTATTTTCATTATATATTTTATTTTGAAAGACCTTGTATTAAAAAAATAAGATTGTATTTATAATAATCCACTATCACCAATGTGTCATCTCCCATTGCCTCCCACCTCCCATCACCAATGCAATACCATCACTAATGCAAGAAGCAGTGCAGGGCATCCTCCTTTGTTTAGAAATTGGATCACATTCACCAATGCAAGAAGCAACACAAGGCATCCTCCTTTGTTTAGAAATTGGTTGTTCACACTCTTGCTTTTGTTTCACTATACGTTTGGGTTTATAAGTGGAGAAACTGAAATTTGGCAATAAAAGAGGTGAACAACCCATCAAAGACGTGAACAGAAGAGTGAACAGAGAATGTGTTGGTTTTGAGTATAGAAATGGAAATAAAAATGATTTGGAAATATATTTTTTATGTTTTAAAATTGTTTTAGGTATTAATAGGTGGCAACTCTAAAAAAATTTATTTGGAGATATTTTTTTCTTTTATTTTGTAAATGTTACTAAGTAGAAATAAAAATGGTTTTAGATAACTTTTTATACTTTAATTGTTATATGTGTTTAAATAACTATTATATTCAATAAAGGTGAAGTTACTTGCTGAAGAGAATGAGTGTTAGTTAAAGGAAAATTGCTTGCATTTAAGTTGAGAAAGGTTAAAATTGTGAGTAGAAATATAGTAATCCTAATTAAATATTTAATATTTTTTTGATATTATATTTTTAAGTAAATATTTCTAATATTTAGTATAATAGTAGAATTTTTTTTGGGCAAATAATGAGTTGTTATTTATTATATTTTTAAAATTCTTTGTTTTTTTTAATAGTGCTTAGGAGACAAAAGTGATGGTTGGTATGTGAATGGAATTACAAAATTGAAAAACAAATTTTGTTTTAAATATAGTTATTTTCATTATATATTTTCTTTTAAAAGACTTTGTATTAAAAGAATAAGATTGTATTTATAATAATCCACCATCACCAACTTGTCGTCTCCCATCACCTCCCATCACCAACCCAATACCATCACCAATGTAAGAAGCAACACAGGTCATCCTCCTTTGTTTAGAAATTGGATAGCATCCATTCCCCAACGCAAGACCATCACCAATGCAAGATGCAACACAGGGCATCCTCCTTTGTTTATAAATTGGATCGCATCCATTCCCAAGTATTTGATGTTCTTCACACTCCCTCACCATAGACATCAACTAATGCTCTTCACACTCCCTCGCCATAGACATCAACTATGTGTACAATTTTACATAGGTGACTGAGTCTAATTTTATCTAGATAAATTGTGCTTTAAGGAGAAGTGACATCATAAACTCAAGCCCATCTACTTTTCTAAAAAAGTGTAGGTGACTGAGTCTAATTTTATCTAGATAAATGTGTTTTAAGGAGAAGTGACATCATAAACTCAAGCCCATCTACTTTTCTAAAAAGGTGAAGAACTAATGTGCCACATATCGAAATCATTTATAGCTAGTCTTAATAGTTAGTTGTAGGATAATGAAGGCGTGGTTAATCTTGAGCACTATGCATGAAGAACTAATGTGCCACATCTCAAAATCATTTATAGTTAGCCTTAATAGTTAGTTGTAGGATAATGAAGGCATGGTTATTCTTGAGCACTATGCATTTTCGATTTATATTATTTCTTAGTTAGTGTTGACTTTGCCAAAACAACTAATCAACTAATCAGATCTCATCTTAAATCTTATAAAAGGAATTTGCTTAGAAACATAAGAATGTTTTGGAAATAAATATTCTTGTGCTTATGTTTGCAAGTTTTTGTCTTCAACATTTGAATGTTATGGCTTATCAATCAGCCAACCACTAATGTAGGGAGGCATATCCAGTGGTGTAGTAGTTTGCAAATGGGAAAGAGTAGTTTGCAAATGGGAAAGAGGTTGATATCACCTCCAGAGCTCCCAAAATATGCAATGATTTGGGTCATCAAATCCAAGAGGATGAAGTAATGACAAAGTATGCACATGCATAATGGATTTTTATTTGTCACTATTCATCCCCAATTTATGCCTTACTACGTTTACTTTGCAACATCTGGTGCAATTGCTAGTTATATAATATATACACTGAATCTGTGTGAAAGTAGGAGGACATGTGGATGAGAGTTGCCAACATGTGGACAAGCGCTATGGGAGGAGTGTGAGCTTGATATGGGGCAACTTTAACATAGTTTCAAAACTTTGCATAAATTGTAAAAACATTACCATTGAATTGTTGGACATCGAATTGTTCCAACTTTGGGTAAAAAGTTAAAAAAGTTGCCATGATTTTTTTAAACTTTGGTTAAAAGTTAGTTGAACACCAAAGGTAGCCTCAAGATAAGTGAAAGGTAGCCTAAAGATAAGTCAAGGTTCCAACAAGAGGTTGAAATCAAAATTTTGGGAAAAATTTCGGTGAACCTAAATTGCAAATAAAAAGTTTGGATAAATCCTGGTGGAGCGATTTTTTCTTGTCGTCAAAATACGGATTAATGCTTGGTCAACTCTCTAGGTATAGCTAGAGTCCCTGCAGTGCGGAAGGCAGGGACTAATACGTTTAACAGTGTTAGGTTTTCGGACCTTGAATTATTCTGGGAAAAAAAGTATATTATAATTAAAGTTTGTCTCTTCAACAATCTGTTTAAAATAATATGGAATTCTATCCCATATTAAGCTAGCTATACTTTGGACGTCTCTGATCGCGCATGTCATTTTTCACTTCGCATTCATTTAATATTGTCTCAACGCTAGGGCAAAAGGTCGAAAACCATTAAAAATCAATTAACCACTACACTCCTAAATAACAAACAAAGATGGATAATAACTTCTTAAAACATTCTCGTGTACGTGGAAAATTTTAAGTTTTGTTGAATAACCCGAAAATGAGTTTCACGTTTTGGGCAATTTTTTATAAGTTTTTTCAATTAAAAATATTAGTAAACCTAATATTGTTGTACATTATTGAAACTGGCATATTGATTAATATGTGGAACAATGATACGAATGGTATTCTTTAAGTCAGAACGTCGAACAAATTCGATGAATATTATTTCGTCACATTTGAATTTGGAAATTATGATTCAGACAATTTTCTGAGCTAAACTTTACAATTCTGGCCTAAATTTCTGAGCTAAATTTTATAATTGACAATAATTAGATTGGTGCCAAGGTATTGCGGTAGTCATCAAACAACACTGGTGAAATGAATTCCACTAAAAACAGAATGGACACTTAAGAAAAACATCAATCGATAAATTCTTTTGGTACAAGGAAAAAATGATATACATTATTTTCTCTGCATGGCCATTAGATTTAACTTACGTGTAAGTGGACAACAACACCAATCTATCCAACCAATGTGATGAATATCACACGAATTTTGTTCTGATAACGACTCGGAATGATTATCTCGAAATAATTTTGTTCTCCTGATGAATTCTTAATTGTTTATTTATATTGTTATGTAAGTTATTATTTAATCCAACATTATTTAGATTTTATTTATTTATTTTTATTTTGGATCAAATTAATGAAATTTAAGCTAGATAGACAAAATTATACATATCCCCATACTGGTGTGTAAAATGCATCTTTGGGTGCAATAAAAAATAAAGATAAATACATAAAAGATTAGTCTGGCCAGAATATCTTTCTAAAAGCCATAGAAATTTCTCAATAATTTTGAGAAAAATTAGTAGGGAGTTTTAAAAATCTTTGTTATAGTTATAAGCTTTAATAATTTGGGTACTATGAATTTTTGAAAGTGCTAAATCTATTTCGGCCATTAAAAAAATTAAAAAATTCCACATTCCTATCTTTTAAAAAAAATGCATCAAATTCCAGCTCAAAATTTGTTGTCCGCCCAAAATTGTTGACTCCTTAGACAAGGCCATAAATAAATGCATGATGGTTTTCGAGAGGTTCTACTTGTTACGAACATTTTGTAAGTTGTTTTTTAGTTCATTAAAGTGCAATTGTAAGGTTTTGTTAACTTAATTGGAATTTTTTAATCTTTAATTAAAATTGATTTTGTCAAATAAATTTATCTAGATTCTTCGCAATTTTAGTTAAAAAATAAATAAAAAAAATTGGCTTCTTCAATTACTCTTAATGTCCATTTCTAAATGCATTTTTTCTTTATTGTTGAATAATGAACTATATCATTTAGTATTGGATCCTATGATTCTTAACAAATGTCCTTCTATTTGGGTCTGCAACCACCAAATTCTATGATAATGGTGTTGGATTCCTTTTCAGGCCTACCCTTCCACCCTTAGTTATGAACAATCATTCTTATTCTTGTTAGATCCACGACTACATAAAATATCTCCCTCTTTTGATTAATGGGCTCAATCGAGGACCCTTCTCCTATCCTAATCCCTATGGCTAACTGAGTCGGTTTTTCAGGATTCTATGCTTCACCTAGATCTTTTGGTGTGTACATTAGACTTGTTAGAGGTTCTAACCTCCACCCTAAGTGGTTTTTTCTACATAAAGTTGACCTCTTTTTCCATCCACTCCTACTTGTTATTCCAACTCTTTCAACTCGTTTTTGGACGATGTTGAATCACCTTTTTCTAGTGTCATTAAGAAGTTGGCTCTATCCCAAACAAACTTAAAATGCAGATAACTTGTTTCTCTCTATTTTCCAGTGGATATATGCATCTATTTTACAAACATGGCTAACAAATTTAGGTCAAACCATAAAATTCAAGGATCTACAATCTAATTTCCTATTTCAATACTTGTCCTAACCTAATTGAAGAAAAATGAGTGGAACCTTCTCAACATTAAACTCCAATGGATTGACAAATCCTGGTGATAGTTTCAATCTAATTATTTAGATATCAATGGTAGTCACAATGAATGCAACTTATCGAACACCAATTGGGAATAATGGACCATCCCACTAGTAGTCTCAATCTAATTGTTTAAAGATCTATGCCAAACTCAATGAGGACCATTTTCTTGTCATAGTTTTAGATAAACTACTACTTAGATGCCTTCTTTCATGCCCTTCAACACATGGTTACCCTTTCGGGTTTCTAAGTAATTTAATGTGTTGTTCCCTACAACTTTTCTATGTTCATGATCAAATAGTCGAAATGTATATTCACCCCATCACTAAGTTTTAAATCAAACACAAAATCAGATTATTTGAAATCTTGACTCTAGAGCATGCTTTTATTCACAACAATCACGAACATGAGAACACCATTTATTCTCTCCTTTTCATAAGACAACCTCAAATCCTCATTATTTTCTGTCACACCCCTCTAACACCGCTCTCTCCTTGTTGTATTTCATGCCCTCACCTAGCTCACTAGTTTCTTACCATAAAACACAATGGTGTTCTTACCATAAAGCACTTGATAGTATTAAAAAAAATAGCATAGAAATAATGATACAATTTCACACATGTAAACAATATTTTAAGAACATATATAAGCGAATGTTCATACTTGGACATAACCAAGAAAGATGTTGTGAGTGGTTTAGATTGTGTTTTTATTTAGGTGCTAGATCCTATTTTCTAAGAGTTTGTTTGATCTCCCTAACAAAAATGTAATCGTATGAATATGTGTAATCTTGTTTGATTAATTAATGAATATGAAATAGTGCTACATAGTGCTTCTTGGTAGCCTCCAGGTGTATCTCATCTAGCCTGGGCTGTGTGGTTCATTCCTAAATTTTGTCTTCCACATTTATTAATTTGGTATCAGAGCCCTTGGTGGTTGAGACTCTTGGGGTGAGTAAGGTTGTGCTGAGTGTAGAAACTCATGTGTTAGTGAGTGTTAGTGCAGAGATTTGTTGGCATGCTTGACGAGCCAATACCTACTATACCTTTTCATTAAGAAATTCATTGATTTGTGCCCCTGTGCCTCACAGATCTATTGCCTCCAGTGTGGACATTGTCTAGAGTCAAGCCATCTTGATGCTCTCAAAGGAAAGGTTGCAGCAAGAGTGAGCCAAGTTGCGACCTTTTAGGTGAACAGGGGACATGTTGGATACTAGAGTGAATCTGTGCTCTATTGCCTAGAGTGTGAATGTTGTAAGGAGTGAATCCATCCTCATAGTGTCAAAGGAAAAGCTGCAGCAAGAGCTAGGCTGCACCCTTTTAGGTGAACAAGGGCCATGTTGCATACTGGAGTGAACTTGTGCTCCCTCAATCAATTTTACACTGTGAAATTATAGAGGATTGTGCAAATTTTCTTAAGGAAAAGTTAGCAGATTTGCGGAGCTTCTCTTAAGGAAAAGTGAGAATATTGTGCAACTTTTATTAATGAAAAGTGAGAGGATTTGCACAACTTCTATTAAGGAAAAGTGTACATTGTCTTTAGGGTAATATTGTGCAAATTCATTTGTGTCAAATTTAAAGATTAGTTAAGATTCATTTGTTTTTATCTAAAGTTAACGAGACTCTCTCTAGATTTAATTTGAAGAGAGCATGGAACCCCATCGTGGCCAATGTTGGAGCCAAGGATTTGTAGATTGTGACAACTTTTTACAAGGTATTTTTGGATCTACTCTTGGTGCTCATGAAGCGTGGAGTAAGAAGAAAGATGTTGTTGGAAATTAGGATTTTTTGTCAAGACCACTAATGCTCTTATAAACACCTACCTCAAGAGGCTAATAAATTGGATAGATCCAATACTGTTAATTTGAAATTCAAGTTGTAGACTCTGATGGAAGGATATGGCATTAAGACAATCACAAAGGGAGAAGAAACAAAACCAAGTGTTGTTGGAGGCACCAAAATTGTATCAATTGAAGATTTGGAGAACTAGGAGAATAAAACAAAGGTTCTATTAAGAATGTCCATGAAGGATAACACAATTCCTCATATTTGTTATTGTAATATTTCTAATCTAACCTAGACTACACTTAAGCACTTGTGTGAGACCAAAAATATAAATCGTGTCCTCTTCCTGAAAAGTAATCTCCTTTATATTAAAATGGAAGAAAACAAATCAATCAAGAATAAAAGATTTGAAAGGTAAGCTGAAAGACATAGGAGAATGAGTACCTAATATTAGTCTTGTGACAATCACCTTAAATGGAATCTCAAAGGACTATCAGATGTTTATTAAAGGTCTTGTAGGAAGGGAGGAAGCTCCTAATTTTGAGGAATTGATAGGTATACTCATGCAAGAAGAAGAATGGTGCAGAAATTTGAAGTTCTAAAATCCAAACATAGCACTTGCAGCAAAGAAGAAATTCTTCAAAGGAAAACAAGGAGATGGAATTAAAGGTGGAAGTCCACATCAAAGAAGGTCATATCCAAAGCCAAATCACAGTATGTCACCTACTAGAAACTATTCTCAAATTAAATTTTTTTATTGTGGTAGAAGTGGGCATCTTGCTAGAGATTGTTACAAGGAGCAAAGTGATGAAGAGAGACATAAACATAGAATACTTCCAGGACACTTTGCAAGAGAAGCCCTGAATTCTCATCTTAAGAATCTAAAGTTATTTGTGTCTAATGTTGCATTGTCCATTGAAATAGATGATCTCGATACATGGTTTGTGGATTATGGAGCTTTAATCCACATGACATGTAATAAGTATTGGTGTTAGAAATTCAAGGAAATAAGAAATGGTTGAAATATTTATCTTGGAGATGATATTGCACATCAGATCAAAGGATATGAATATATTTTAGTGACTCTACCAAATGGCAGTGTTAGACGTATTCACAATGTTATGTATGTGCCTGATGTTAACAAAACTTTTGATATTTGTGTCCATAGTCACAGATAAAAAATATCAAGGTTGAATTATTTAAAACACAATGCATAATAAAGGACTTGTTAGATCACTACAAACTAATTTCTTGAGGAGTCATAGTTGGAGGCTTGCACAAAATTAATGTCACAAAAAAGAATGATCAATAATTGACTTCTACAATAGTGTCAACTGAAAGTCCTTGGTAGGAGAGGTATGGTCATATCAATTTCCATAACTTGTTATTATTGTAGAAACAAATAATGGTTGAAGGACTCCCTATGTTAAAGAATGAATATGTTTGAAGGTAGTGCTTTAGGAAAAATGCATAGAGATGAATTCCCCTCTAATTATAATAAGAGAAGAAGAGACATATTAGAAATTTTTCGTTGTGGTGTTTTTTGAACCATGTAAAACAAACCTTTAGAAGGTATTTATTATTTTCTGTTGTTTATTGATGATTACTCAAGGTAGGCCTGGGTGTACTTCGTAAGGGGAAAGAGTGGTGTTTTTGAATATTTAAAATAATTCAAAAACATGGTAGAGAGGGAGACATGGAAGTTCATAATATTTTTTCGTTCAGATCAAGGAGGAGAGTATATACATGGGAACTTCATCAATTAATTCATGGATCATGGAATAATGTATCAATCTACAATATCCTACACTCCACAGTAGAACGATGTTGCACAAAGAAAAATTAACATTGGTGGAGTGTTCATGAAGTATGATTAAATATAAAAATATCTCAAATGATTTTTGAGAAGAGACCATTAGAACTACTGTTTATTTAAAGAAAGTAAGTCCAACAAGGTATCTTGATCTCAAGACTTCTTTCAAATCCTTGTTCGATTTTAAACCAACAGCTAATGATTTTAGGGTCTTTGGGTGTAAGGCCTTTACACATGTTCCAAATGAGAACAGAAAGAAACTTGATGCTAAATCTATCAAATGCATCTTTGTAGTATACTATTTAGAATTTAAAGCATATAAAATGTTTGATCCATTTAATAAAAAAGTATTTGTGAGTAGAGATGTAATTTTCCATGAGCAAGTAGGTGAAGGAAACAAGGAAAACAAATATGAAAGGTGGGACATACTTTCTGAAGATGAAGATAATAAAGAAGAAGTGGAAGAGAGTGAGGAGTAGAAGAATGAAATAGAAGACTCCAGTGATATGGATACAACCAGCAGTCAGGATTCACCAAGAGATAGTGAAGGACATTCAGAGAATAGAGATGGAGACAACAAAGTTCCAAAGATATCTACTCATGAGTTTCACCTACTTGAAAGGTTTAATAATTATGCCATGATGAGTATTCTTTTAAATGTCATATAACCCATGAGTTTTAATGAATCTAATGAAGTTGAAGAGTGGATAAGAACAACGAAGGAAGAATATGACTATACAATTAAAAGGAAAACCTAGGAATTCATTCAATTAACAAAAGATAAAGATCCTATAGGATGTAAATCAATGTACAAACAAAAATTTAAATCAAATGGAAGTATAGATAAATACAAAGTTAGCGTGGTGGAAAAAGGGTACTAACAAAAACAAGGCATTTATTATGGAGAAACATTTTTTCCTATAGCTAAACTAAATATTATTAGATTGTTAATTGCATTAAATACGAAGTACCATTGGAATCTTCACTAATTGGATGTAAAAACTTCTTTCCTCAATGGAAATTTAGAGGCAGAGGTGTATTTAACACAACCTGAAGGGTTTGTGAAAAACATGTGGAAACATTTAGTTTGTAGACTAAATAATTCTTTGTATGGGTTGAATCAGGAACCTAAATCGTGGTATGAAAATATAGATTCCTTCTTTATTCAACGGGGTTTTATGAGGAGTCAATGTGATCCAAATATGTATACCAAATTTGATTCAAAGCGGAAGGTTGTACTAATTTCTTTCTATGTTGTTGATTTACTTATTACATAGAATTTAGTTAAATTAATTAATGGAATGAAGTTGCAGATGTCACAAGTATTTGAGATGAAATACATTGGTGAGTTACATCACTATTTAGGTCTTGAAGTTTGGAGATATTATGGTCATACATTTGTCTCTCAGTCTAAGTATGTCAGAGAATTACTTATGAAGTTTCAAATGGATTAGTGTAAAGTGTATTTTGTTCTAATTCAAGAAAACATCAAACTTCATTTTGTTGACGGCTCAAAGGAGGTAGACGGTACAGTGTATATACAACTAGTGGGAATCTTGAATTATATTACTACAACCAAATATGACTTAGCATACTCTATTACTGTGTTAAGTTATTTTATGGTGAGACCTATATAAAACCATTGGAAAGTAGTGAATTGAGTGCTCAGGTATCTTAAAGGAATAATTGATTGTTGTCTTAAGTATATTGATTCATTTGGTGGTGAACTGACAGGTTACTCACACTTATATTGGGATGGAAATTCACATGATAGGAGATCTACTATGGGTTATAATTTTAGCATTAGATATGGGATTGTTTCATTGAGTAGAAAGAAGTAGCCTATTGTATCTTTGTCATCCATAGAGGCAAAGTATAATGGTTTTTGTGTAACAACTTGTGAAGTGGTTTGGTTGAGGAGAGTTCTTCAATATGTTGGAGAAGAATAAAAGAGGGCTACAATGATCAAACGTGACAACTAGAGCTCCATAAAGTTGGAAAATAATCCAGTTTATCGTGTAAGAACAAAGCATGTTGATGCATAATTACAAATCATTAGAAAAAATATACAAATTAAGGAAATTAATATTGAATATTGCAATACTTGTGAAAAATATGCTTATATTCCCACTCAGCCTCTTGGAAGATTAAATTTTTATTGTTTAGGGAGATACTAGGTGTGGAAACTAATCCTGTCTCTATTAAGGGGTAGACCTAGAAATAATGGAGAAAGTGATTGTGAGTGGTTTAGATTATGTTTTTATTTAGGTGTAAGATCATATTTTCTAGGAGTTTGTTTGATCTCCCTAACAGAAATGTTATCACATAATTATTTGTAACCATGTTTGTTTAATTAATGAATATTAAACAACACTGCTCCAGGTGCAACTCGTCTCATCTATGAGTTGTGTGGTTTTTCCCTAAATTTCATATTCCATATTTCTTAATTTCCACCTAATAATAAACTTATTATTATTGTTGATTTAAATGTAGCCAAGTCTAGCAACATCATCCATGTAGTCAATGAGCCTTACATCTCAATTTTGAGATGTTATAATGGAGAATCCCCAACCTTTTCAATGCTTTGTCACATGTAATACCATTTTTTCCCAAAAGCCACCAATATAAAGTGTTGAAAACTACTTTAACTCCTTCACTAAGTCATGTTTACCTAACAATTCCTCTTTAAACATGACTTAGGTTTCCCCTTAAGCCAAAAGTGCTATGTGAGGTAACACAACTGACTTCCAAGCCCTATCCCATCAAATTTTATAACCAGGGTATCTAAGAATTCCCCATGATATCAAAGAATCCCACATTTTCCATATCATCACATGCTCCCCCATATACCTAGTTTTTAATTCATATTTTACCTGTAATTTACTATGTGTATGTGCCTTACCATGTCTTTCATATGCTCATTTACATGTAAATGGTCTGCTAACATTGAATTACTTTGATTCCTTTTTTTCCCACATACTCGCAGGGTTTCTGAAAGAGTTGATGTTGTTTTGTTGTGTCTCTAGGGAAGGGTTTTTATTTATTAGTCGACAACATTGTGATTAGAATGTTCATTGATACACAACAAGGTGTGTTCATGTGTACATAGCCCAAAAGTAAAGACCCTAGTGATGAGAAAAATATTAACATGGCTCTCTGTATGTTTATGGTGATTATTTACACTATGAACCTTGACAACTTGTAGACATTACTTTGGGTGAGGGGAATTTTATCTAAGGGTGTTAAAATATAGACACTCTTGATGTATATGAAGGTGTTTGTTGGAGTTGGGGCCACATGGAGAGTAGCCTTGGATATTGTTGTTGCATTGGAAAAATGAGGGGATGATGGGGTAAGTCTTATGATAGAAACAACAAATATAGATATATATATATATATATTTAAATATTTTACATCTAAATGGGGATACCACTATAAGACCTCAGTATATATCATATCATGTGGTGATATGGAGGAGCATATGGGATCATTGGATAACATGTGGACTTACTAGATACATTGGTCATAAACATTGAGGGTGTAAGGCAAGGGGCTGAATGACGCTACCCCACTTGGCATGTTCCACTAGATTTCGTGGAGAGAAACTCCAAGTCAAGTTTAAATGAGGAATTATTCCATAAACTTGACTATGTGAAAGTGTCAAGTTTGTTCTGTTAACAATTGTGGTTTTGTTAAAAATTATGGTTTTGGTTAGTTGGTATTTGTGGGGTTTGTTTTTTATAATTACATGTGATGAAGCATTTAAAATGCCTGGGAATTCTCTACTGCAATTATGTCAATGTTGAGCATTGAAGTCTCACCTGGGCATCACTAAAATGTTGGATGGCTTGGTTACTTTTAAGTAAAAGATAATAATAGATATATTGTTGGTTGGCTCAATTGTTTTAAACTAAAAGATAATAATATATCTAATGTGCACTCATTTCTCTATTGATTTTTTCCAGAATAAAACACTGTTTATTTTTTTTGAGATTGTTATATAATTTATATCTTATCATTACTAAATATTAACTAAACATATTTTTTCTCTAGGTTTCAAGTTAGGTAAAAAACACAAATAAGCAACATATTAAATCTTCCACATATATTTCCTTTGTTGATTCCACCATCGTCCTTGTAAATAAAAAAGAAATCTTTGTATCTCTTACAATTCTCAATGAATAAGGGTACTTCTGACCACTCCAATGATCTTCTCTTTACTGAAGATGACAACGTCAGAGAAATTATAGGCACCTTCATCGTCAATAATGGTGGTCAATTTTTTTTTTATCTCCCATAAATGTGTTCCCTTTTTATAGATCCCCACCATTTCACATCCCTTTGTTAATCACCTTGGCTGAGAAATGAAAGATGACCTGAATTTTCTAGTGAATAAATTGTGATAATGATTGTAGAGGAAAACAACATAGAGAACAAAATCAAAATTAGTAATGGATTGAAAAAATCTGCTCATCATTGAGTAACAACTAAATAGATTACACAAGGAAACAACATTAATAAATAATTGGAGTAAGACTCATCTAAAACTCAGCTAAACTCAACTAACTAAACTAAATTCGAACTGACTATGGCACCTAGCTGGTAAACTAGGGACAATGAGATTATTTCTCTCAGCACCCCATCCTCATCTCAACTATTAGGATTATTGGCACTTATAATTACCAAGAGCTATCTTTTAAATTCAAATAAAAATTTTCCCAATGGTTTTGTAAAAATATTAGTAAGTTGATCTCATGATTCACAAAAATCAAGAAATATATCTCCATTATTGAAAATCTCTCAAATGAACTGAAACTCTCTCATAATATTCTTGCACATTTTGTGAAAGATAGGATCTTTGGGTAAAGCAATGGTAGAGATGTTATCACATAAAAAAAAAATAGGATTTGGCTCCTTTTGGACATTTGAAATATCATTTAGTAGACCTCTCAAATGTACTTCTTTACAAATTACTGAACTTGTGGCTAGATAATTTTCCTTTGTGGAAGATATTGAAACAATTGGTCTTTTCTTGGATTCTAATGAGATCATGTTTATTCTCAAGTGAAAAGTATATCCTAATGCGATTTTCCAATCATCTAATATGCCTGCATAATCGCTATTTCTGTAGCCTGAAAACTGAACAATATTTAGAATGTGTGTACAATAAGCCTTATTTTAGTATCCCTATAACATATGTTAAGATTATTTTTGCAACCTTCTAATGGAAATTCTTGGCTGGTTACATAAAAATGAAAAAAAAACTAGCTTCAAACATGATGTCAGGTCTAGTTCTAGTGAGACACAAGAGGCTTCAAACTAGAATTTTATACAAAGTAGAATCAACTGATGGTCCTTCCTCTTGTTTGCCTAGATTAGTTCCTAGAGAAATTGGAGGGCCAGCTGGTTTGCTGCTAATCATTATGAACTTTTAGAGGATGTCAGTGACATACTTCTGTTGACAAAAAACAAATGTCATTGGTAGATTATTGAATTTTAATTCCTAAGAAATACTTCATTAGGGAAATAATAGTCATGTCAAATTTTGTTTGCATGAAAACTTTAAATTATTCTAAGATCATATTATGTGTATAAAAAGTCATCAACATAAAGGCAAACAATGAGAATTTTAACTTCATGAGTTTTTGTATAAAGAGTTGGCTCACAGATGCTTCTACATAATCCAATTTTGATGATGTAAGAGTCACTTTGACTATACCAAGCTTGTTGAACTTGTCTCAAGCCATATAATTTTTTCTTCAACTTATACACTTTAGGTTCTTTGCCTAAAATTTCAAAACCAGGTGGCTAATCCACCTAAACCTCTTCCTCCAATATATTGTTGAAGAAAGAAGGTTTTACATCTAGTTGAAAAACTTGCCATTTATTCTGAGCTATAGTTGAAAAAATAATTATGACTCTTTCTAACCTTGCTACTGGAGCAAAGATTTCACCATATTTTACACCAAGTTGTTGAGAGAAACCTTTAGTAGCAAACCATTCCTTATGTTTCTTGATTTTTCCTTTGTCATTTAGTTTGGTCTTGTAGACCCACTTGGCACCAATTCCTATTAAATATTTTGGGAGATCAACCAATTCCAAAGTTTCATTATTCTCTATGTTTGTAACTTTTAGATTCATTGCATCAACCTCATTTTTCTCTTTTACTGCCTCTTCCAAGTGTGTTGGATGAAATGAAAGAAAGGAAGACAAATTTTATTATTCAAAATAATATTCCTACTAATATATATCTCTAGTGCTTCTAGTTTTATGATTATGTTCTAAATAGGATGATTCATTGTTGAATTCACTATTGGAGTATGTACCATTTTTAGAGTCGTGTGACTCTCCCTGTACCTATAATCTTGGCAAGCGTGGTGGATGAACATTCTAATGTGGAGGTTCATCAATTTTCTTGCACCAAGATTTATCTTCAAAGAACTATGTTTCTTTGGTTATCAGTCATGGATACTAATGTTTATTTAGTCGACTCTACCTAGTTGTTCTACAATGTATCTCAACAATCTTGTGCCTGTACAAAGGTATTCATTCATAAATATTGTAATTAATAATTTTTGTCAAGCAAAAGAAGTATATATGGAAAATTGGTTGAGGAAAATATTCATAATTACTCACTCTATTTTTTTTAAATAAAATCATACTAAAATAAATAAAATGCTTTCTACTTTTAATAAAAAAATTTAAAATGAAACTCTAAATATTATAGCATCCACAATGAAACCCTTTAATAGATTTATTTTCTTTTAATTGAATGAGCCCTTTTTTTAAATGGGTTCAAATTCAAACAATAAAAGGAATTCATTTTTTTTTTAATAAAAACATCAAACCAATTAAAACTTCAAAGGAATTCATGCTTATTTTGACATGATGTGCTTGTTATAGTCCATTTTTTCAGATTTGATCAATAGGCCTGCAAACTAGATAAATCAACATTCATGACCATGCTCTAATCATCCTGTCACAAAGACATAAGCATCACCTTTCCAAAAAGTATGATTTTTCGGGATTAATAGCTCAAAATAATTTCTTAGCCCAAGTGCACCTTATCCCTTTATCCACCTGTGTTTAGTGCTAGTTACTCCTTTCTGCACCAACACATGTTGCTTTATTCTATAGGTGTGTTGATTCTAGAAATTTAGAAAAAATAAAACATATCTCTCAAGATTCCTCTTCGAGAAGCTTTCAATGTAGTTTTAAATATTTAGCATAGATAAGAGCTTGAATCCCATATGATCCTATATTGGAGACCTCACCTCTTATCCTTGAGCTCATATTCTCCCCTTAAGTGGATCTCAAGCCTAGATTGTTAAATGGATAATAATTCCTAAACTACCACACATACCCTATAAATTTACTGCCTCCCATAAGTTTTGGGTTGGATTTTGGAGATTTATAGTACCCTCATGTTTCTAGTTTTAACCTAAGGAAGCATCACTTTCTTGGATTAGGGTTGGTGTTGAAGTGTGCTTTGTAACAAGGAAGGATAAGTCAACTTGCTGAGAAATGTACAAAGTCAGAATTCTATTTATGGTTGTACTCTCTCCTATTTTTGTTAATACAAAGAGAACCATTTTTTCGTCTATGTGTTTTCTTATGTTTGCACTCATATATTTCAATGCTTTTCTGACTCATTGAATAAATATTTTATATTATGATACATAGATCATGGTTTCTTTGCTTGTTTTAGTCATGTGTGCATGTTCTAATTATAGCATTTGGGGCTACAATTGGAGCTTGCAACCAAAGAGGAAAGGAAGGATTGCTACAGATACGATCTAGGCTTCTTTCGAATACTCTGATTTCTCTAACAAAATATTTGAAGTTTTTTATATTTTTTTGTTATAGACCAAACCACTAGGTCTAGATAATTTACCTTTGTCCATAATAGTAAATTCTGCAATAAAAAATTGGCTACTCTTCTAGAGAATGATTATCTCCTCAGTGGTTTTCTTAACATTACCACCTTCAAACCTCTTAAACCAACTTTAATTATCTCGATGAGATATTGATTGACCTTAGGAAAACACCTTGTTGAGCTTGTTTGCATTTATTGTGTAATATTTTGACCGAAAATACCCCATCACATTCCTTGTTCTATGATAAAGAACTTCAACGCATGTGTACCTTAGTTGTACCTATACTATAACCTACCTTCTCCTATGATGCACTTGTAGTGATTGCACCATAACACAACTTCTCATGTGCTCAACCTACATTGCAGTGCACTGGTGTCCCTTATGCACTTGTGTTGATCTTGTAGGATGCAAAATGTTGGCATATCTTCCCTTACTCTTTGATCTTCTTTGGTTCATGATGTTTTCTTGAGTTTTATGAGTTTTCCTATGTCTCTTAAAAGCCATCTTTATGTATTCATTTTTTTATTAACCTTTGGTAAGAATTTCTTTGTTTTCTCTTCTTCTTATCAATTAGGTCATATGTACACATTGAGATTGATTATTGATTGAATTGTAGAAATTTATATTACAGTCATATTCTATGTGATTTATCTTATCAACGATCTTGTTGTATTTTAGTTTTAATTACATTTGAACATTAAAAGAAAATAAAATAAAAGAAAAATAATTATTTTCATTGCATCTAGGGCTTTCATTTTGATTGGAATAGTGAAGTTGAGGAGTTTGATTATTGCATCACTTGTTTGTTGCATTGTTGATTGGTTTCTTATTCCTCTACTTATTTAGCCATTTCATTGTGAAAAGGAAAGTGAAAGGAGTTCTTTTTTTCATATTACTAGCATCATAGGTGTGTTCAGGTGACATCAAGTTTTGAGCCATGAAATCAAAACATAATTCAAGATAAACTTTAAAATTTATTGAATCAACATTAAGGAGTATTTGAAACATTAAAGCAAACATCTAGAGGTCTAGGCTAGAGACTTGTTCCAGCACAAATAAACATAGGAGTTGTCAATTCTAGCTAGCATTGCATTTTGGGGGTGATATAGTGTTCCATGTACGTAAATGTATCATACCATTCTCTCTCTAGCTTTGGGTCTATTGTATGTCACTGCACACATGAAAAGTATATTGGGACAATCCCATCATATGGTTACACATTATAGAACACTAACATTGATTGTGTTTCAACATACCTTAGGTTATATTTAGGAAGTCCACACTAGGTTTATATCCTCACCATAAGCAACTGATTCGACTACCTTGCACACTGTGATACACCATTATGTATGTAAAACCTTAGTTTACCAAGGTATTATTTTTCATTTCACATTGAGATGCTAATGATTTTTTCCTAGTTACCCATATTTGTTTTATTTTGTGTCTTTAATTTCTAACATCAATTAATTGACCATGGACCAACACAATTTCCATGGGACAACTCCTTAGTAGATTTTAGGTTGAGACTAACAACAATAGTTCTAGAGTCTACGACTCAAGAAAACCCCTTTGACCGAAATCTTGGTCCTTTTCCTTCTTTTGGAAATATTTGTGCTCCTTATATGACAAAGTTGTCACTTCCTATATTTACCATTAGTTTTTCTAGTTTTCTTGTTTTAGACATCATTGGTTCCAAATGTCCAAACTCCTTCTCAACCAAATTCTCCTCCACCGGAACAAAATCAACCTCAAGTTTACCCTAAAGTTGACCATTTTCCTTCTTCACCTGTTGTTTCTTCATCCCTTTCTTCCTCCTCACCTAGTGAAATTCCTTATTCTAGTAACCAAGAAGCAAAGAAGGAGAAGAATAAGAAAAATAGGCATGGGGGCGATCAAGGAACCATTGCTACCAATTAAACTAGTATGGCAGAACCTTCCAATCAACCCCATAAAGTTAAATTCCCTTGCAAGTTATGTAAGTGTGACCACCTTCTTAGACATTTCCTTGGTATTCCACAACCATTAGAAGTGTGGTTCATAGGCTCACATCGTCCCTGGTCATCAGCCTCTAGATATCATGCTCGGGACAAACCATTAACTAGTGATATTAAGATCCATAGGAAAAAGGGTAAAGTTAAGCTTCCCTATAGGTTATGTGAAGGGAATCATCCTATTCACCCTTGTACTTATATTGATAAAGCCTCAAAAGTGTTGGAAAATCTTACATATTCTCAACCTCGTCTTTTGCTTAGTTATCAAAAGATTTCTCCCAATCCTCATCTAGTTCATGAAGTTATTGATAAGAATCCATCTCCAGTCAACCCCAGTATCTTGGAACTTGAATTCCATGAGTACATTATCAAGCAACCATTGGTTGAGAAAATGGTCAACTCTATTCTACCTTCATTGATCATGCATTTCCCATAGAGAGTGAATTGCATACCGCTCAGGTTCTTCTAATTTCTTTAGGTTCTGATGAACTAAGGGGAAATCCTCCTATTAGAATGACAAAGGGGGACAATCCTCACATTCTCACAGCATAGGGTAAATCCTCCTGTTCTCATAGAATTGGGGAGCATTTCTCCTATTCATATAACAGAAGGGGGAAATTCCCCCATTCCCATGATACCCCCTCCAATTAGTATGGTCACTTCCATTGATTGGAGTCGACTGGAAGGATATAATATTAATCCTTACATGTCATTCCATATCATATTACATGCTTATAATATGGTTCTACTTAACACAATCATATATGAAGGCACGTTTGTTAGTATTTCATCCTCAACTACTTGGTAAGCCTTATGTTGAAAATGCAGCAAGAAAATATAGTTTTGGATTTTCGTTGGCCAAACTCGATTAAAATTTGAATTTCCACATCAGTAGACAACTTGGATGATGTTAACTTGTGTGACATGGCCTTTGTCACCTATTTTACTCAGTAAATTTAAGTTGGAGGAGTTAGAGTTTAGTTTTTCATGAGCGATTACTAATTTGTAGCAATCTATTTCATATAATTTGAGTTATTGTCAGTTTAACTAATTCTAAATATGAAGAAAATTAGTGTACGTCAATTTGTGGAAGTAGAATTTCAATCAAACTCAGTGATCAACCAACTAAGTGATCAATCAACCCAGTTGAGATTTGAGTTACCCAATTGAGATTGAGATTCCAAGGTAGTGTACTATTAGTTGTAGCATACTCCAATGTGTACAAGTGGTGCATACAGTCAGAGAATGACCTAAGGCAATTGCTTAATTCGAGAGTGTGAAATTCGTAAAAAAATGGGGAAATTTTCCAAGGGAACAATGCAAGAAATTATGAGCTTAGGAAGACTTGAAATTGGCTAAATGTTGGCAAGGTTCAGTCAATCAGGAAAGGGGTTAATCTATACACTTGCAGAGTGTGCTCAGGCTTGAGAAAGCATATGTATTTCTTCTCTATTCACTGATTAATGAAATATAGATAGTAAGGGGTTTTGAGGAGTTGCTTTCCCCTAGATGAATCTCTGTGAATGTGTGATGTTCCCTTTTGCATGTCTATAATTCTTGTTTTAGATGGTGAATTAACCTTTGTGGATTATTAGAGTAGCTTGAATTCTTTTGATTTAGAAAATTACATGAGTAGTATTGAATCTACACATCAATTTCTACATGGTATTAGAGTTGGAATAACTATAAAACAAATATTTCAAACTTGTCATTGTAGGACATTCTAATTGCGAGACCAGGGTTGTAGGTTTTCTTCAATACTGAGAAGATGGCTTGCCATGGACTAAGGCTCGAGTATGCCCTCGAGGGAATATCTAATTATGTTTCATGGAAGGACCTCATGGAGGCAGTACTGGAGGATATTGGATTGAAGCAATCCATTGATATTGATATTCCAAAACTGACAACATTTGATGCTAAGGATCTGGAAGAATGGAAGTAGTGTGTTTCCAAGGAATGGAGGATCATATTGGAGGCAGTACGAGACTATATTGTCTCAAACTTCCATGTGAAAGAGACTTTATATGCAATTTGGCAAGAGCTAGATTTTTTTTTCCAAAATAGTAGTGACCACAGGAAATTGGCACTCAAGAATAAGCTTCTAAATATCAAGATGTAAAGGAATGAGACCATTCCAAATTACTTGAGTAGGTGCACAAACTGTCATGATCAACTTGGTCAAGCTGGTGTTACTATATCATAGGATGGTTTGGTGAACCTAGCCCTTCTAAGACTTCTGAAGGGATGGAACAACTACTATGATTGGGTGAATGGGCAGGAGAAACTACCAAATTGGGAACACGTGTGGTACGATTTGGTACAAGAAGAAATAAGGCAGAATAATAAAGACAAGACTTCATCCAAGGGCGAGGATGAGGAGAATTCTTCGTTGGATGGAAAGGAAAACAAAAGGAAAGGGAATAAATCCCAATCCGAAGAAGAATCTAGTCAAGGGGGAAAGAAGAAATACTTGTCCAAAATCAAGTGCTTTCACTTTCATCAATTCAAGCAATAGGCAATTAAGTGTCCACAAAATAAGGCAAGAAGATAATACCACAAGAGGAGCAATGAGTGAAGCCTTGGTTTCAAAGTTCAATATATATTTTACTCTCATTACATGCATGACCAGCATTGTAATGGGAAGTGTGTGGTATCTCGACAGTGGTGTCTCGTTCCATATGGCAAGGAACAAATATTTTTTCAGTTATTTGGAGGACAAGGATCTCCATATTCACATCGATATGGGAGATGATGGAAGTTACAATGAGTCTGAGATTGGTACAATCACCTTTCAACGAGAGTTGGGCTCCCCTCTCATGGTTAAGGATGTGATGTTTGTTCCAGGTCTAAAGATGAACCATGTCTTTGTTGCAGTTTTGGAAGACCATGACTATGATGTGATCTTTAGAAAATTAAAGGCATACTTGAGAAAAATATCCAATGGACATTTGAAGAAGATTTGGGTTTCCTTGAAGAACCTCTATAAGCTAGATGTGGAGGATTGTGGTGGATTGATCACAAAGGTGGAGAAGGTGTAGAGCCACGATGTCAAAAAACTTTGGCAGAGAAAATGGCCATTTTCATCATGGCACTTTGAAGCTCATGCAACATATTACCCCATGTCTCCCCAAAGGAGCACTAGACAAGTATGACACATATAAAGGGTGTACCTTGACGAGTTCCACTAAAACTACTTTCTATCATCGGGACAATAGAGAACATGTAGTCCTTGAAAGGATCTACTTTGATGTTTGTGGACCTTTCTTGACAAATTCCACTGTGAGCACAAGTTTTTTGTCATATTTATTGATGACTATTCATAGAAGTGCTCGATCTTGTTCATGCGGAAGAAGGATAATACTTTCTCCAAGTTCTTAGTGTTTAAGGCACTAGTAGAGACTTAAATTTGCAAGAAGATGAGGACTCTCGAGAGTGATAATGAGGGTGAGTATGCATCAAATGAGTTAAAAAATTTCTATGCCAAGGAAGGTATTCGACGAGAGTTGATAGAACCACACAACCCACAGCAGAATGTGGTGGCTGAGAGGAAGAACCAAAGAATTATGGGAGAAGCATGGAAAATTTTGCACCACTAAATCCTATCTCTACACTTGTGGGATGAAGCATGGAACACAATGGTATATTCGTAGATTAGGAGTCCTCATCATATTCTTGGCATGATTACACCAGAGGAGGCTTTCTCAAGGATACATCTCAATTTGTCACACTTCAGAATCTTTGGAGCCTCTATCTATTGCCACGTCTCCAAAGAATCAAGGAAAAATTTAGACTTGATAGGAGATGCTAAGGTCCAACCCTAACACCTTTATATGTGTAATAGGGTCAAGTCATAGTTATAGTTAGTTAAAGAGTCAATAAAGCCCAGATTAATAATTGTAAGTGGTTGACCTGCATCTAAGAAAGGGGCCACAATTAGTTGCAAATGGGCATTGGTATTAGATAGATGGTATTGAGAGAACCATGGTAATGATCCATGGTATTGTATGTATGAATCCTATATAAAGAATAAAGACTCCCCATTGAGAGATATCGAGTCTTATTTTGTAATTGAGCTCTTCTCTTTTGGAGGTTGCCCCTCGAAGAGGCAAGTGAACAATAGTTTCATCTCTAAATAATGAAATACTTATTATTTTTCTCATTTTTCTCTGTGTTCTGGGTTATGTTTCTTCGCATATTTGCCATTTTGGAATTTATCGCATGTCAAGAGCATAACAAGTGGTATCAGATCACTTTCCAGGGCTGGTGGTACCTCCATTTTTGGCATAATTTACTTTTAGGCTAGAGACGTGTTTTGATGTCTTTAAACCACGAGATCTATCATTGAGCACATACACCTGTGGAGTTGGCGAGGCATGCACGTAGGAAATACAAGAGGTGGTCACACTTGTTGTACTCCCTTATAACCCCTGTGGGTACCCCTTCAAGTAGTAGCGCATTAGATAGAACTGCACACAGACTACCTTCCATGTACCCTCTAGGTATATCAGAAGCCCCCTAGGCTCACCTAAAACCTCGCCTTAGAAAAAACATTGATTGTCTTGCTGCTATAGTACACTGAGAACAACACTCACGGAGATTACTCATGCATTCAATAGGGTAGTCGGGTAGTATGACTAAGGGTACGGTTGATCCTCCTTAGTCAGTGCCCTGAAAGATTGGGCCTAGTACTATTGTTGGACCATTAAGTACATTATGATCTGTAACACCTCACAGTCCTTTGAGACCATAGTTCGCTCGACTCTCTGAAGATCGCCCATTATCCTATTTGCCTTATCAAATATAATAGTTGGGCTTTTGTCGCCACCGCAACAATCAGATCCACTAGTTGAGCTTCTACCACCATAGTACCATTCAGATCTAGCAGTTGGGGTTTTGTCATCACCATTATCCAACTCACATTGATTAGTTGGGATTTTGCAGGCAGGTCTGACCATTTGTGTAGTGAGGCTTATGGCTATTATAGTCTGGGCCCGATTTTCGCAGGACATTGGGTAGGATCAAGTTTTCTGGTATTTGGCCATTGCGATATTGACCAGTGGGGAGTCAAAATCCATTTGGAGTAGGAAAAAAAAGAAAAAACCTGAGGCCTTCTCGGGATGCTTACAAGAGACCTAGCCAATAAGATTTAGGATGACGAGCTAATCGCAGTGGTACCATTCAGTTGTCAGCTTCAGTTTTTGGGTGGTCCCAATTTTTTTCAAAGTGATCACAAGTGACCAAGATCTATGTATGGTAGAAACGAGAGATCAAGTCATGCACAATGAGAAGATTGAGTGCCTTGAACAAAAGTTGGGTTCTTTCAATGCCCTAGCGAAACAGATGCAACAATTCATGGCAAAATTCAAAATGAGCATGTCGGGGTTGCATCCTGAGGCACATGGTATTAATGAAGACCTTGAAGGAGAATCTAGCAATCATATTCACTTCCATGGAAATCGCCAACATTCCCACCCTTGCCCACCCAAGCTAGACATGTATAAATTTGATGTCTCTAATCTGGAAATATGGATAGCACAAATGAAACAATATTTCACTCTGAATGATATCCAAGATGATCAAACTAAACTACATGTCGGATCCCTCTACTTCGACCAAGAGAGATGACAATGGTGGCAGTCGCATTGGAAATGCTATCCCGGGAACATAACTTGGCAGGTGTTCTCAAAATCTCTTTGTGACTGCTTTGACAAACAATCTAATTTTTTGGGTCATCTTACTAAGCTCTAGTAGACAAGCATAATAAAAGACTACATTGCAAACTTTGAGACATTAGTCATCTGCACAGAAGGTCTAGGAGATGAATTCTACTTGGAATGTTTTATAAGTGGTCTCAAAGAAGTGATCCAAGCCCATGTATGGATGCACCACCCACCTACATGGATGGATGGTTGCACAAACGATATCGAAGTGTAATGTGGGTTAGCGGCCCAATCACCTCATCTACATTTCATAGCCAAGGGATGGACCACCCAGGCTCAGGGCCCTACCCAAACACTTAAGGTTCAAAAAGTGTCTCCAGCAGAAATGGATGAAAGAAGAAAACAAGGATTTTGCTACTACTGTGATGACAAATACTCCCCTGGGCATAAATGCAACGAACTCAGATTCTTTCAAATTGATGTTACTAATCACAGCTCATCTGAGGAAGCCCATGACAAATACTCCCTCGGGCATAAATGCAAGGAACTCAAATTCATTCAAATTGATGTTACTGATCACAGCTCATCTGAGGAAGCCCCACTCCTTGAGGGACCAGAGGATGAAGTTGAGGAAACCCAGTAGGACAATGAACTCCCAGCTATGCCAGAGGAACCAGTTATCTCGCTACATGCTTTGGCGAGTATTTTTGCACCCCAAACTCTCAAAATCAAAGGCTCTATTAAACATCGTCCTATAGTAGTATTGATTTATAGTGGCAACACTCATAACTTTATCCATCAACGAGCCATCGAAGTTGTTCATTATTTTGTCAAGGCAATCTGTAATTTCTAGGTCCAGATTGTTGATCGGGGGATGATGAAATGTGAAGGCTGCTGTGAAAATATCAAACTTCAGATGGGATACTACCACCTAAAGGCCCACATGTTTGTGATTAGCATGGGTGGTTGTGACGTTGTCTTGGGTGCTGAATGGCTTCACACATTAGGCCCAATCACCATGGATTTCTAGGAGTTATATATGAGCTTTAAGCAGAATGACCACATGCATACCCTCCATGGACTCCAGGCAGGTGCTCCTTCTATCATTAGCTCGCATCACATGGAAAAGTTATTGAAAAAGGGCCATCATGGAGTTATTACCTATTTTAATCCCATCGAGGCCATAGAGCTGACTACTCTTCATATTCATCCTGAGAGGCAACATGTCCTAAATCACCACCAGTAGGTATTTGACAAACCTAAAGAGCTTCCACTCTCTAGAGGGGAACATGATCATAACATGACTTTGCTCCCAGGGGCACAATTTCCAATGGTGTGCCCATATCAATATCTATTCACCCAAAAGAATGAAATTGAAAAAATCATAAAGGAACTCGTTGAAGCCAGTGTTATTCATCCTAGCATTAGTCCTTATTCATCACCAGTGGTCATGGTGCTCAACAAAGATGGGGAATGGTGCATGTTCCTAGACTTCAGGGACCTCAACAAGCTCACTGTTAAAGATAAATTCCCTATCCCAGTTGTTGATGATCTTCTTGATGAACTACATGGTGCTCAATTCTTTACTAAGCTAGATCTTTACTCTGGCTATCACCAAATACGCATGAAAGAAGTAAACATTCCCAAGACATCTTTCTGAACTCATCCAGGCCATTATGAATTATTGGTCATGCCATTTGGTCTCTGTAATTCCCCATCCACTTTTCAAAACTTCATGAATCGCCCGTTGAAACCATATCTAAAAATATTTGTCCTCGTTTTCTTTGATGGCATTCTCATCTATAGCCTAACCTGGGAAAAACATCTTCAGCATGTATACCTTCTCTTGCAACTCCTTTGGAATCACAAATTATTTGTCAAATTGTCCAAGCGCTCTTTTGGTAGCGAAAAAGTCAAGTATTTGGGCCACATTGTGGGTCATGAAGGTGTCCGGGTGGATCCCAAAAAGATACAGGCAATGCAATATTGGCTGCAACTGAAAACCTTGAAGAGTTTGAGGGGATTCTTGGGTATCATTGGCTACTATCAAAAATTTGTTCGCAATTATGGTTGCATTGCTAGACCCCTCACTAAACTTCTCAACAAAAATTCATTTCTCTGGACTGATGCAAGACAACAGGCATTTATGGCTCAAAAGCATGCCATGTGTTCCACTCCCATATTTTCACTACTCGAATTCACCGAATATTTTGTGATTGAATGTGATGCTTCAGGTACTGGTATTGGTGTTGTCTTAATGCAGGAAGCTCAACCCTTGGCTTTCACCAGCCAACAACAGAGTGGGAAACATTTGTGACAATCTACCTATGAGAAGGAGATGATGGCCATCTTACATGCAGTAGATGTCTGGCGACCATACTTATTGGGGCAGCATTTCCAAATCCGTACATAACATCAAAGCCTCAAATATTTTTTGGATCAATGTCTATCCTCACCCTAGCAAAATAAACCGCTAGCCAAAATGTTGGGAAATTATTATGTGATAATCTACAAGAAAGGGCATGACAATGTAGTAGCGGATGCTTTATCACACTAATTTGAGGATGAAATCACCCTACTATCAATCTCTCTTCCCATGCCCAATTGGATTGAAGAAGGCCGCAAGGAATGGTTTTCACATCCCTCTCTCTCCCAACTCATTAATAACTTGAGAGAAGATCCTAATTCCTCATTTGGCTACACTTGGAAGGATGAGATTCTTCGCTACAAGGATAGAGTAGTTATATCACCGACATCCACCCTCAGAATGTGCATTTTGGCAGAGATGCACTCATCTCCCACTATAGGCCATGCAGGCTTTTAGAAGACTTATGTTGACACTCATCGTCCTTTCTTTTGGATAGGCATGAAAATTGACATTCTCATTTTTGAAGCAGAATGTGAGGTGTGTGAATGCCACAAAGGAGAAACAGCTAATCTACCGGACATCTTACAACCATTGCCAATCCCTGCCTCCATCTTGACAGAGCAAATTTTTCTATGGATTTCATTACTGGTCTCTCGAAGTAAGGCAACAAATCAGTCATCATGGTGGTTGTGGAAAGAATTTCAAAATATGCTCATTTTTGCACTCTACCCCACCCATTTACCCCCACTTTAGTGGCTCAAGCTTTCATGGACCATATCTTCAAACTGCATGGCATGCCCACTTCCATTATGTCTGATCATGATCTAACTTTCACCAGTAACTTTTGGAAATAACGTTTCAAGCTACAAGGAACCCAACTCCAATTAAGTACTCCCTATCATCCCCAAACTGATGGTCAAACTGAAGCAATCAACAAATGTTTGGAGACATACCTAAGATGTTTCACTTTAGAAAAGAAACATCAATGGGTATAATGGCTACCTTTAGCTGAATGCTGGTATAATACTAACTATCATGCAACCATGAAGATGATTCCATATGAAGCAGTGTATGGCCAACTCCCACCTTCACCTATTTCTTATATCCTTGGATGCTCTAAGGTGCAAGTAGTGGATCAACTCCTACAGAACCGTACAACCATGATAGCCCGTCTCAAAGATAATCTCCATCAAGCTCAGAATCAAATGAAGCAATAGGTAGACCAACATCATTCAGAGCACACATTTCAAGATAGGGACTAGGTATTCCTATGGTTGCAACCATATAGGCAAATATCGCTTAAAGAAAAGGGCTACTAAAAATTTGCCCCAAATTTCTACAGACCTTATCAAATACTTCAGTGCATTGGAGTAGTTGCTTACAAGCTGGCCTTGCCACCAACTTCAAAAATCCATCCATTCTTCCATGTATCATGCCCCAGGAAAGCAGTGGGGAACAGTTGCAGAATGCAAACCAGTCTACCTGAATTGGATAAAGAAGGTTCACTCTGACTCTAACTTGAACAAGTCCTCGATATCTAAGAATGACATCTACGCAGCCACACGATCAAGGAAGTCCTCGTCAAGTGGAAAGACACCTCTCTAGAAGATGCAACCTGGGAATCAGCGACTATTCTTCAGCAGTTTCCGTAGCTCTAGCCTTGAGGGCAAGGTTGCTTTTGATTGGGGAGGGCATGTTAGGGTCCAACCCTAACCCCTTTATTTATGTAATGGGGTTGAGTCATAGTTATAGTTAGTTAAAGAGTCAATAAAGCCTGTATTAATAATTGTATGTGGTTGACCCACATGTAAGAAAGGGACCACAGTTAGTTGCAAATGGGCCATAGTATTAGATAGATGGTATTGAGAGAACCATGGTAATGACCCATGGTATTGTATGTATGAATCCTATATAAAGGATAGAGACTCCCCATTGAGAGATATCGAGTCTTATTTTGTAATTGAGCTTTGCTCTTCTGGAGGTTGCACCCTCGAAGAGGCAAGTGAACATTGCTTTCATCTCTGAATAATAAAATTCTTGTTGTTTTTCTCATTTTGTTTTGTGTCCTGGATTGTATTTCTTCGCATATTTGGTATTCTGGAATTTCTCATAGGTCAAGAGCATAAAAGCACAGTTGGGGGTATTTTTTGGTTACATAGAAACTCCCCACAACTATCATGTTTATTTTGTAGGTTTTAACCCTATACATAAATTAGATGCAAACATTTTCTTAAAACATAAGATAAACAAGAGTGAGAGCATAAAACATAAAACGTATATACATAGAGATATTCCCCTAGTTCCCAAAACCGAGACTACCACATTGATTTTTCATTATAATCCTTTCAATGTTACAATACATATATATACATGCTAAAGCATCCATAAATCCTAATCCACTAACCCTGGATTAAAACATAACCACAGTTCCCTTGACCGAATCTACAAGATACCATGGGCAGAAAACCATGTGCAAAACCCATGCATTAAACCATAGGTAGGTCTGCGCACCTAATACAGTATCCAAATTTATTTTTTCCTGGGCTATTCATGGAAATAATATAACACACACCCAACATTCTCCCACTTGTTGTTTTCTTTTCCACATAGAGGGGTCATAGGAGAGCTTAGTCATTGGTCCACCCCTACAATGACCATTATTTCTCTACACAAAGAAAAATACTTAGTACTCACATACTCTTTCAATGCATCTACAATATTATTCAAAGTGTCCACCTTTACCAGCAAGACCTTTTTGTCCCCAGTCATATACCTGACGAAGTGATATTGAACATTAATGTGCTTTGTCTTTCAATGATAAGCAGGGTTCTTTGCCATGAAAATTGCACTCTGGCTCTCACATTATATCATTACATCTTATTTTACTAACCCCATACTCAAACAAAATATCTACAACCAAAATACTTCTTTTCTTGCATGAGTGGTTTCATGTATTATCCCTTTTGTTGTTGAAAGTGCCACTACAAATTGTCTTTTACTCATCCAACTAACTGCACCTCCAAATAGGTTAAACACATACCCACTTGTAGATCTTCCCTAATCCAGATCTATAGCCCAGTCTGTGTCAACAAAGTCATGAATGTCCAAAACTTTATCCAATCCTAGTCTTCCTTAGTAGCATAGACCATAATCACTAGTTCCATGAAAATACCTAAAAATTCACTTCACTGTTGTCTAATGCTCCTTCCCTGGTTTTGACATAAACTTACTCAATACTCCCACTTCATGTGCAATGTCTGGTCTAGTACATACCATTACATACATCAAGCTAGCGACTGCACTTGCATATGGAACATGTGACATGTTTTCTTCCTCTTCTTGTGTCTTGGAACATTGTTCAACGTATAACCTTACACCTACAAGAATAGAAACCTTCACAGTTTACTATCCTGCATATTAAACCATTGCAGTGTTTTCCTGACATACTTCCTCTAGTTTAACTAGAGTTTCCTCTTTTCTTGATCTCGTTTAATTTCCATGCCCAAAATATAGTTTATAGCATCGAGATCCTTCATGTCAAATTTCGAGGAAAATTAGGTCTTCAAATCCTAGATAATTTCTTTGTCATTTCCAATCAGGAACATATCATCCACATATAAGACCAGATAAATATCACAGTTGTCAATTAATTTAAAATAGACAGAGTGATCCACTTTGCGTCTATTGAAGCCAAATCCCTGTATAAATGTATCAAATTTCTCATAACACATCCTTGGTGACTATTTTAACCCATACCAAGAGTTTTTTAACATGCATACGAGTTCTTTCTTACCCTTCACCACAAAGCCTTCAGGTTACTTCATGTAGATCTCTTCTTCCAAATCCATGTGAAGAAATGTTGTCTTCATATCCTTTTATTATACCTCAAAATCAAAAGAAACAACAACATATAAAAGTAATCTAATAGAATCTACCTCGGCAATAAGAGAAAAAATATCACCGAACTCAATTCTCGACAGCTGGGAGTAACCTTTTTCTACCAATCAAGCTTTGTACTTCTCCACTGAGTTTCCTTCGAGTCGACAACTCCACCAAATCCCAAGACTAATTTTTTTGGAAAGATTCCATTTCATCAACCATGGCCTCTTTCCAAAGTTTTCCATCCTCTAAATCTATTGCTTCCTTGATAGTTATGGTATCATCATCAATAATAGATATAGAAAAAAATAATAGAAAACAAATGGACTATACCTTTCTAGATTCCTTCTTTCTCTAAATGATCTTCTCACATCTAGAGTTGTAGGTGCTTCATCTTCTGATTCTTCTTCTATTGTAGAGTCTGATTCTTCCTCCTTTAGCTCAAACTCTATCGTCTTAGGTTCATTTGGCAGGAATTCATTTTAATAACATATTTCACCTATCTAAAAAGAACATTTCAACTATACACAAGCTTCCTTGTTTCTGGGTTCCAAATGTTATAACCTTTTAAACCATCCTTATACCCAGTAAAGATGCACCTTTTAGATTTACTATTGAGGTTGGTTCTTTTCTCCTTTGGAACATGTACATATGCATCACAGCCAAATACACTCAGATGTGAAAGAGAAGGTTTCTTACTAGTCCATACCTCTTGTGGAGACTTATTGTCCAAATCTAATGAAGGTGATCTATTAACTAGGTAACATGCAATCTCCACCACCTCTACCCATAATTACTATACTAACCCAGAACCATTGAGCATGCTTCTTGCCTTTTCCATCAATGTCCCATTCATTCTTCCTGCAACTTCATTTTTTTGAGGTGTGCACGGAGTAGTCTTCTGTCATGCTATACCACACTTCTTACATAAGTCTTCAAATACCTTCTTGCAGAACTCTCCATCATTATTTGTCCTTAGAACCTTTATCTTCTTCCCTGTCTAGTTTTCCACTAGAGCCTTAAATTATTTAAATTTGTCAAAGACTTCAGATTTCTTCCTGAAGAAATGTAGCCATGTATTCCTTAAGAATTCATCTATAAATGATACATAATACACAAACTTACCTAGTGATGGAACCAACATAGGTCCAAACACATCAATATGCACAAACTCTAATATCCCTTTTGCCCTCTTAGCATAATAGGTGAAACTGACATGATTTTTCTTCCCATATACACAATGTTCATAGAAATCAAAATCCAAAGAGAAATTAGACATTCCTTCTACCATACCATCACCATCAAGTATTCAAAGAACCTTCTCTCAAATATGTTAAAACCTTTGATTCCAAAGCATGGTATTTTCTCCAGTGACCACAACGTTTTCTACTCCACTTTCAAGAACCATAGAATTGTTGCACCCATCAATACCAATGATACCCAAAATATTGCATAGAGTTCTAATCCAAACTCCCTGCATCAACACCAGTGCTCCCCGAACCATCTTGTAGGTATCTTTCTCAAACACTATTTTTACACCTACATCATCCAACTTTATTACAGAAATCAGATTTCTCACCAATCCAGGAATATTCAGAACACCAGGAAGTGTTCTGATTCTTCCACCTTCCACATTTAGCTTGAATTTTCTATGTCTAGCAATTCTAACATTCCTGTCATCCCCTAAGAAGAAATCACCACCATCATATTTATCATACTCATAGAACCACTCTCGGGACTGAAGAGAAATGATGCACTTGGGTCAATCAACCATGCCTTATGATCTACATGTTTACTTGAAGAAGAATCCAATTACACATCCCCACCTTCATCTGAGGTGGTTTTCACCTCTATAGAAGGAGCATCATCATATCCCTTTCATTTCTCAGGAGTTTTAGATCAACAGTGATTTTGAAGTGCCCTTCCTTACCTCATTTCAAACACACCTTTATAGGTTTGCATGGAGATTTATATCTCCCACTCGAGAAAATACTTTCTTTTTTTTTTTGCGACCATCCTTGTATAGACAAGGAATCCCCATTCCATCCCTTCATATTTTTTCATCTCATCTCCTCCGATAGTAAGGATGAGTATTTCATCAAACTTCAAGGTAGTTGTAATGCTACCTATTGCAACAACCTAACTATCCCATGAAATTGGTAGAGAATGCAACAATCTGATGCACTTATCTTCATCTCAAATTTTAATATCAATAGATAACAACTAACTTACCACACTATTAAATGCGTTCATATGCTCTGTCATCGAGTCTCCATCCTTCATCCTCATATTATACGACTTTTTTTTGTAGGAACAATTTGTTCACCAGAGACATAGATTGGTACAAAGTCCTAACTTATCCCACAAAGCCTTCCTCATAGCTTCACCTGATACATTAAAAAATGTTGAATATAATAAACACAACCATATTGTGCTCTTGCTTTCTGATCCAAATTCATCCAGTCTTCATTTGACGTTGATCTTGGATTAGTACTCAGATCTATGATGATCCACTCATCTTTATCCACCAGCAGATCCTCCATCTTGATTTTCAACAACTCAAAACTGTGACCATTAAATTTCTTGATCTCTACCTTTCCAGCGCTCATTATCTTCTTTCACTGCAAGAATCAATCTCGTAGATCTCCCAGTAAACATGGTCTACCACAGGCCTAAGAAATACCACTCAGTAGCAAATCCATCCCCTTGATGCCGAAACATCTCTGATACCAAATTTAGGTTTTAACGCTATAGAGAAATTACATGCAATTGAATTATTAAAATAGAAAATAGGAAATGGTGAGAGCATAAAACATAAAACATCTATACACAGATATTTTCCCCTAAATCCCAAAGACCATATTAAAAGATTGACTTTTGATTATATTCCTTTTAATTTTACAATAAATATATATACATGTCGAAGAATCCATAAACCCCAATCCGTTAACCATAGATTAGAACATAATCATTGTTCTCTTAATCGGATCAACAATATACCATGGGAATAAAATGATCATGCAAAAAACCATGCGCAAAACCCATGCAGAAAACCATAGATAGGTCTGCTCACCTAATATAGGGTCCCAAAAAAAAAAACCTGAGGCACTGCCTTGGACCCTATAGAGGGGCGATACCACCCCCCCTCTAACCCCCCTACTTCACACTTGGGTCTAGCCATGGAAATAATATATCACACACCCAACACATTTTCCATCCCTCAAAATGCGAGGTGTGCGACACGATGTAAAATTTGATGAAGACATGTCCATGTGGTGCTCTCTTGAGAGGGAGCTTTAGATACTAGTATAGGAAGGGCTCTTAGCTCCAAAGGAGGAGCCTCATGATGTTTTGGAGTATCAAAAAGTTAAGGGATAATGTGGGTGGTCCTTCAAAACACCTCAAGCAAAGAAGGTCAGCAAATCGATACATTGGCTATACAGATCTAATAACTCAGCTAGTAGAGATTCACCCAACCTCTTTCGAGGAAGCATTAAAACAAGTATTATGGGTAGATGCAATGGTAGAAGAGTACGAATACATTGTGAAGAACAATGTTATGGAAGTGGTCCCAACACTAGCAGAAAAATTAGTTTTAGGTTCGAGATGGATCTCCAAGGTCAAGAATGTAGAAAACGTAAGAATAGAAACATACAAGGCCAGATTTGTGGCCAAGGGGTACTCTCAGGTGGAGTGGACTGACTATGAGGAGACCTTTGCTCATCTAGCAAGGTACTCATCCATCAGATCAATCATTTCTTTGGTTGCACATATGGGGTTGAAGATCCACCATATGGATGTGAAAACAACATTCCTGAATGGAGTTATTGAGGAGAAGGTGTATATAGAGAAACCAGAAGGATTTGATACTTTTGATTGATAGTCTCATGTGTCTAGACTCATGTGAGCATTGTATGGTTTTAGGCAAGCACCCAGTGTTTGGTACACCAATATTGATAACTATCTCATAGGTTTGGGCTTCACCAAAAGTGAAGCAGATGGAAACCTCTATCATATTTTGGTACAAGGTAAACTATTTATTACTATTTTATATGTTTATTACTTGATCCTTATTGGTGATGAGCACCCAATCGGATCTTGCAAGGAGGACCTTGCAAGAGACTTCAAGCTTAAGGACATGTGCCTCATGCACTACTTCCTTGGATTGGAAGTTTGGCAAGGTGATGGTGAACTATTTGTCCCTAAAGGAAAGTATGCCAATGTGATACTTCATAGGTCCCACATGGACGGGTGTAAAGCCATGGAGACTCCTCTAACGACTAGCTAAAGGAAAGAGGATGCCAGTTCAGGTGAGGAAGTGGATCCAACTATCTACTAATAGTTAGTGGGTTCACTCATGTATCTTGTCAAAACAGGATGAAACATGTGTTATGCAACGAACCCTCTTAGTCAAGCTATGGTTAGGCAAACTAAACTATTTTGGAGGGTAGATAAACATGTTCTACCATACCTCAGAGGCACTACCTAGTTCAGAATTTGGTACAGATAGGTGGAGGGAGATAAGTTTTGTGGATTCACTAATACAAATTGGGCGGGAGGTCCATCATACTAGAAGAGCACATTAGGTGGAATTTTCAGTGTTGGGTCTATAGCGGTTTCTTGGTACAATAGTGTTAGAGTCGGTCTGGTCAGTCCTCCGTCAGAGATCAAAACTCTTTATGCATTTCATGTTTAGGTGTCTCACTCCATTCTCCTAGTTGCATTCCACTAGGGGCATGCCATAATCTGATGGAGAAGGTCATGATAGTCATTCCCCCTCATGTTCGGCTCCTGCTGGCTCAGGTCTTTTGTCAATAATCATCAAAGCCCATGACAGTCAAGGTCTGGTCCGTTAAAGGACAAAGGTCATTTCGAGGTCTAGGTCTAGGAATTCATCAAATTTGGTCTTTGAAAATGTCTAGTAAAGCCATGCAGGCTAGAGTGAGGCCCTTACATAGTTATGGTTCAGAGAGCTTCATCATCGTTCGGATAGACTCTAACTCTTCTTCAAAACTCTGTTTTGAAGAAAAGTCAAACAGTGTCATTTATGACAAAATTTTCAAAAATGTCGCCAGTTGATTTTTTCAGATGCAGTCATGGTTTCTGTGGCCAAATGTCCTGTTGTGCAATCCCTGCAAAGAGTGCTGAAAATTTCATCATTTGAGCTAAAATTTCAAAGGGAAAGTGAAAATTTGTGTGTTTTAAAGTCAGTGAAAAAGTGAAAAACCCAAACATTAGAAAAATGGGTTTTGAGGAGGCAAAAATTAAACCCATCCCTTCCAAGGCTATATATACAATTTTTTGTCTAAAACAAAGGCATTGTGCTATTACAAGCCTTGGAGAAGCGTTGTGAAGGCATGAGTGTGCATTGGTGAGCGATTGAGTCGGTTGGAGGTGGCTTTGGAGGGCACCATGCATATACCCAGGAGTGCGGCACACACGAAGGGCGCGGCGCACACGCAGCCTGCCCATAGTGCAAATTTCCTAAGGGTGCGACGCATACCCAAGGCATGGTGCACTAGGCTTTGCACGTGGCACATACAGACAAGGGCCTAAACAAGTGCCCAAACGCTCCCAAATTTGGTGAAGCCTATCAAATTGAGAGGTAGGCTCTTTAAAATCACTTGCTCATCAAATTTTGTCAATGATACGGTGTTTATAGGGATATTTCAATGCCACCAAAATGTATAAAATAGACCATAAAAAATCACCAAGAAATTGATGGCTAGGGTTGCTTAAATGTCTTATTAAGTGCCAAGGTTTCAATCCACTCACCTTTTCCCCTCACTCATCACTTTTCCCATCCTCCCTCTCTCATTTTTCCTAAAATCCCTACCCTAAAATACTACCAAACCCTCTACCCTATCCCTCCACTATTTGGTCAACATAAAACCCCAAACCCTACCCCATCAAAATACCCAAACTCCTCCCATATCCCTAACAAATTTCTCCCTATAAACCCTATCCCCATTTCATCACTCCCTTCCTAACAATCCCTGTTTCATTGTTCCCCTTGGTAAGAGATATTACAAAGGCACCTAGCCTTACACCATCATCAAAAGGGCAGCCTAATCACAGTCCATATTGCAGTCATGTCATCACAGCATTCATCTGAGTATGAGATGGAGACACAGAGTGACTCATCCTCAAAAGAGCAGGCTCCCAGGAGACACCACAAGAGTGGCAAACATGTCAGGGATGAACCCACTACCCTCACCGAGTTACAAGCATGCCCTCTTGCCATGTCATGCTTCCAGCACCTAGCATGTTTTGAATTTTGTCAAAGAGTGGCAAATGTTAGAGTCCATCATGAGTTGGCCCATTTGTTTGTGCTTCATCTACATGGAGGTTAGTCTACCTTGGCCGGGGTCACTTTCACATTGACACATGAAGCTATATTAGTGGCAACAGGTATACCAAATGCTAGAAAATAGTGGCATAAGAAGACGAAGGTGGAAAGGAAACACTATGAGCCTTACATAAAAGCCAGATTCTTGAATGAGCTCACCAGAGTCTTTCCCTTGAGATACTTGAAAGATGAGTATGCTCCACTCATAAGATTGATCATGAAATACTTCAGCTGTGAGGGGAGGTTCTCTCGACTGTATCCCTATCACATCCACTTGCTCATGCACTTTACGAGGGTAAGAATGGTGAACCTCCCATTTTTCATATGCAGGAATATAGAGAGGATGAACACCTTCATGCTGCATAAGACCCCTTAGCAGCAGCTTAACAGTGTGTATCACTTCGCTCCTATCCGGATTTTGGTAGATCATCAGTTGGGATTGTAGGGCATTGCTTGGGAGGACTTCATCTCCCACGACTTCTTCAGCACATCACAGGTACTATCATAGCTAGACCAGGAGTTGGGTGGTCCTTCTTATCAGCATGAGCATCATAAGACGACTACCATGCCAGTTTTCATTACATATCAAAGAGGTAGTAGGCACTTGTTTGCAGCAGCAAAGCGAGTGTTATCTCCACCCATGTTGCAAGGAGCCTCGCTTCCAGCATTGACTACACAAGTATTGGACAAGGGCAAGAAGCCCATGGATGATGAGTGGTCATCAGGTGTATAGTAGACCGATGTCATCCTCATTCAGGATGATGAGGCAGAGGCACAAAATGCCAAACTTAGGATGATCATTCAGGAGCAGGACTCAGAGATCCAAGACTTGATACTCAATATGGAGAGGGCTAGATGGGTCATCAAGTATCTAGAGCAGAGAAACAAACAGCTTGAGAACCAGCAGATGATCATGGAGTTACAAAGCATCCGTGAAAATCGACAAGCTGCCCAGCAGAGGAGGATCGAGCTGACTACCTTGGAGCAAGAGATCAACAATGACCGTGAGTCTTGGTTAGATCGAGTCCATCTACACTTGGAGAGACTACTAGAGAAGGAAAATAGGGACAAAACCATATTGAGGAGATGGCTTGTCATTACAGGGCACGGAACATGAGTGCAAAGGCCCGAATAAGGAGCTTGAAGGCCAAACTGAGCAGAGCAACAGAAGAGGCAAAAGAGCAAGATCGGCTTCAAATCTTGGCTGACGCTTTTGTACACAGGTTTTTTCTCTATACGTGCCGCGCCACCGGCGCGACGCGTAGGATTGGGATCTCCAAATGTGAAATGGTTTGTATTTTTGGATTCAATAGGAAAAATCATGACTATTGGCACTCGGGCAAGAAATTTGGGCATGATTTGAGTCTCCAGGAGGTCAAAACACCCAAAAAATGGCCTCACTACCCCTATTTTGACACACAGGAACCAGTCTTGGGAGAATGAAGATTTGGAGGGGAAAATGAGCTCCAAATTCAAAAATTCCACTTGGGTTGGAAAGCACATAGGACAGGCTTTCCAACAAGCACACTTGGGCACATTTATGACTCCTGCAAGTGCCTAAAAATGGGCCTCAAAGTGGCGCGACACATACAGAAAAGGGCGCGACGCATATAGGAAAAAGGGCCCAAAATTCTTCTTTTTCGCGAAATTTCGCTTCCCAACTTTTTATAAGTGGGCCCCCTCATATTAAATTCATTTTTTCGGCACCTAAGGTGGTTTTAAAAGTATTTTCACTCAAGATGGGCAGTTATCCAAGTGTCAAAGGAAGGCAAAGGGCTACCCAAGCCATTTGTCATGTTTGTGGTGCTGCACCTTTAGCTGATGTTTGGCTCTCCACCTTCAGTTTGTGATGATTTGAGTAACTCCCCAACCCTTTGGCATTCTATCTCTTCATGGCACATCCTATATATTGTATGCAAACCATTTGCGAATCTTTGGTTGGCTTGTAACTTCTGGGAGACTGTGGGAAAGAAACTCTCTTTCTGCATTGTATATTTTTTACAGAGAATTAATGAAAGGCAATGGCTCTGTTTCATAAGATTCATGTGGTTGTGAGTGTAGCAAATGTGTCTCTTATGTTTCATGTGTATCTTGTTATGTTTCATAGTTCATTTCATATTCATTTCCAGTGAAGTTTTGTGAGTTAGCTAAGGTAGAATTCAATTTTATTGCTCTGCCTGTGGGAAACTTTCATGTTCAGTGTTCATTCTTCTGTTGAAAAGGATTCATGTTGTCCATGACCTTTTCACCCTCTTAATCAATCTCTCCATTCCACACCATCTTAAACTAAATTGCTAGGCTTTCCGCCTATCTTGCCTCACGAAGTAATCTGTGCCTTTGTATTGAGTTCTCTGTTCATTGAGGTCCGTTGGTCCCATACCATCCCAGAAACACAGTCATTCATAAAAATTACTTCTTGTATCCATATTCACTTACAAGCCTAAGATAAATAGTTCATTGTAAGTCATCTCATGCCATTTCATTTATCTATTCACTGAGCATGACTCGGATAGATCCCTCTCTTGTTCTTGTAGGGCTAGCTACCAGACTGAGCGTGGTTTGTGGTTACCCTGAATTTTGCCTTCTTTCAGCCTAAGGTGGATTTACGTGCTAACATAGTGGTGACTCCACTGGGGAGCAAATCAATCCCCTCGCTTCTTAATAAGTCTAAGCTTCGAGATGATAATTTTAGGATTTGGTAGGCTAAGTAAAGTTTGTTGTGTCCTTTGATTTTTCTCAATAGCATGCTCGCTTCTCGAAGATACACTAGAGCTAAGCCAGATCCCGACCCTCCACACATCTACGAAAATCCAAATTTGATTTCAAGTATTCGTCGTCAAGAAAACTCTATATCGCCCGTGCTCAAATCCCATTCATGCCCAGACATTTTTGAGTATATTGAAGAGCTAGAGTTTAATGAGGAGTTTGAATTATCGTTGTTCGAAACCAAGTCCAAAAGAGCAGTTGACTCTATTGTCCACAATCCACAGTTTCTAGTAGACTTGGAGATGGAAAGGGATAACCAGTCTATTGATAACTACATAGTAGCTTAGCTTCAAACTACAATTGCTAGCCCCTTAAAAATTGTGCACACTCCACCAACACCTCCGAGGACAAATCCACCAAGAGTGATGGCTATCCGTTTTGCACCTCTCGTTTTGCCTCAAGTTTTAGATGATATGCCCACTGATTACCAAAGAAAAATCCCATTTTTTGATGGCACTCCTAATGGCATTACTGCTCAGCAACATGTGGACAGAATGGTAGACTTCTATGAACTGCATGAGATCGATGCGGAGAATGTGGCAATGAGACTTTTTGTACAGACATTTGCAGGTGAAGTGAGGAAATGGTTCAGAGGTTTTCTGGCTGCTCATATCGGTACCTTGCCTGACTTACAAAGACAATTTTTAAACCATTGGGAAGTGAAGAAGAACCCTCTTCATATTCTGGCCGAATATGAGCAAATCAAAAGAAACGCTTGTGAGTCGGTCCAAGATTATTGCACTAGATTCAATACAGTTTATAATGAGATTCCAGACAATCTAAGGCCACCTGTGGGACTAGCCATATTGAAGTTCCCGGATGGTTTTGATGCTGACATGGCTTATCAATTAAGAGAAAGAGAACCGGCCACAATGGAAGACATGCAGAAGATAGCGGTCAACGTTGAAGCAAGTCTGCTGACCAAGAGAGCTAGAGCAAAGGCAGAAAAGAAGGTTACTGCAAAGGAAGAATCTTCCTCGGTAGATCAGCTACTTTGGATGGTAAAATAGATGCTTGAAAGAGTGAAACTTGACAAACCGGAGCCACAAGTTAGAAATCCTAACTTCCGTGGCTAGCAGCAACCACAGTATAGAATAAGACAGAGAGATCAGCGAGCTCAAGAGCCGATTGCACAACAACCAGTACAAACACCTCTATAGCAAAATTTTGTGCATGGACCAGAATCAGATGAAGATGGGAATGTAATAGGCGAAGAAAATCATCTCTTTACTCCTGATGATTTGTCTACTTATCTCACTGAAGAGAAGGAGTATGCAGAGAATTCATCTGCACACAAAGATGTAGATTTCATTCTAGTAGGTGACACCGTCTTGGAGGAGAAATCAAATGAAAACCAAAGAGGCTACATGAATGCTTTTTCCGCCCAACATCAGCGATATTCACTAAGAAACAGAGATGTGCCGGTCAAACCCATTCAAAAAAAGAAGGATTTTGAAGCGTCAAAGAATGATTTAGCAGTTACACAAAGGAAAGGAAAGGAGATGGTTGAAATGGAGAGTAGCAAATCAACATCAGCAGAACCGTCACATCAGCAAGTTACATCAAAAGAAAGGAAGAGGAAAGAAATCCCAGTCAAAGAGGTAGAAAGGATTTCGCCTTTCAATTTAGAGAATGAGATTTCTAAGCTAAAGATATCCATCCCTTTGATTGAAATATTGAAGAATAACAGTTATAAAGGAAAAGTATCTAAAATGTTGAATTTGGACCTAATGTCCGACATGGTGAATGTCGAAGATGATCAACCTGAAATGATTTTTGGGCCAGCATCAAATGGTGAGTCTACTGATAGTGATGTGCCACCTTTTTACATCAGTTTATGGTTGCATGATTTTGTGTTACATAATGTCATGTTCGATTTCGGAGCTTCTCACAATCTCATGCCCAAGGCAATCATGGATAAACTTGGTCTGGACATCACCTAGCAATATCATGATCTCTATTCATTTGATTCCAGTAGAGTAAGATGTATATGTCTCATCATAAACTTGGTTGTGAGTTTGGATCGACTCCCAATGAAGAATGTTTTGATGGATGTTGTGGTAGCAGACATTCCTCCAAGGTTTGGCATGCTTCTTTCCAGGTCTTGGGTAGTGAAACTAAAAGGGACACTACAGCTAGATTTCTCCTATGCAGTGATTCCAGTATTTGGACAAATGAGGAAATTGTATCGGGAAAAAAAAATGAAGTACATGATCACAAGCAAGGAGAGACCAATAAATCGTCCTATTAACTATGTACATAGAGATTTAGATTCTTTTGTTTTTTATTCATATAGTTTAAATGATATAGATAGTCAGTTGGTAGAAGCAGATGATATTTCGGAAATAATAGAAAATTTTAGAGAAGTTTTGAAGAAAGAAGAACAAGAACAGCAGAACACTGTAGGGCAATCAGCTAAAAGCAATGGATAGCAAGTAGACAAGGTACAACAAATAGATTTCCAGCACTTGCAAGAGGAGGAAGAAGGTTTGTGGACCATGGATTTCGATGGAGCAGTTGGAAATTATGGCACTGGAATTGGAATTTGGGTACGCAGTCCTTTCTCCGCCCCAAACAAGGTCCCTAATAACGTACGAGTATGCTCTTACCAGTTGGCTTTTGAGTGTTCGAATAATGAAGCTGAGTATGAAGCTCTGATTGCTGGCCTAAATATTCTAAGAAAGCTGAACGCCAAGAGGATTTCAGTATATGGCAATTCCAAATAGGTTATCAAGCAGGTCAGAGGAAAATATCAAGCAAAGAATCCTAGGATGCGGGCCTACTGTAATGCAGTTCTAAACATTTTGAAATTATTTTCAGAATACACCTTCACATGTGTGCCACGTATACAAAATAGTATTGTTGATGCTATTGCTATGGCAGCGAGTAGTTTGAAGATCCCAATGAACTCTAGTAACAAATTCGAAATTCATGTCAAGCATCGTCCAACTGTTCCAGACAATCAGAGATATTGGCAAGTGTTCCAAGATGATGAGGAGATTGATGATTTTCTGCAAAAAAAGGCAAGTTTAAATAGACCTCAATTGATGAAGAATATGACGATGGAAAAGGTAATGGTACAGATGAAATGCAGATCAATGAAATGGACGTGTTGCGGCTGAAAAATAATGTTATTCCCAAAGGCTTGATACCTCTAGAAGAACTCTTTGATCAAGATGATGTAGCCCACAAGCCAACATTGCAGCCAATAGAGAAGGGTGTGGAAGAGGTCAATATCGGGACAGCTGCAAATCCTAAATTGGTAAAATTGTTCAAAGCATTTCCGCCAAAGATCAAGGACAAATATATCAGTTTGATGTCTTCATTTGCAGATGTGTTTTCTTGGGACTATTCCGAATTAAAGACATATTACACCAATATAATTCATCACACTATACCCATCAAGCCCAATCAAAAACCATTCAGACAGAAGTTGAGAAGGCTAAATCCAAAGTTGTTGCCATCTATTGAAAAGGAGATCAACAGGTTGTACAAACCAGGGATCATTGTGCCAATCAGATTTTCAGATTGGATCTCCAACTTAGTGCCCGTAAGCAAGAAGACAGGTGAGATTCGCTCATGCATTGATTTCAGAAATCTCAACAAAGTTTCATTGAAGGACAACTATCCACTGTCTAAAATGGACCATGTACTTCGGCGAGTAGTGGGAGCATCCCGTATGTCACTGGTTGATAGTTATTCTGGATATAACCAGGCTCCTATCCATGAGGATAACTGAGACAAGACGACATTCACCACTCCATAGGGAGCCTTTCATTACGCAAAAATGCCTTTCGGTTTGAAGAATGCCGGTGCCACATTTCAGCATGCTATGGACTTGGCCTTTGCAAATGAGAAGGATGTCTTTTTGGTGGTGTATTTGGTTGATTTGACGGTGTTTTTTAAATTTTATGAAGAACACATGTACCATCTTAAAACCATTTTCCTAAAGTGCAAAGAATATGGCTTGTCGTTGAATCCAAAGAAGAGCTTGTTCGCCATGGAAGAAGGCAAACTACTTGGGCACATTATCTCAAAGGATGGCATCCGTATTGACCCGGCACGTGTGCAAGCAATAAAGCAAATAGATCTGCCTTGGAATAAAAAGGAGATACAATCGTTCAATGGCAAGATGAACTTCCTCCGCCGCTTTGTACCCAATCTCGCTGAGCATCTAAGAGAAATGACAAACATGCTTAAGAAGGAAAGCTAGGTGAAATGGATGGAAGAGGCGGTAAAATCTTTCAATTTGGTCAAATTGGCTCTTTCCTCAGCACCAGTTATAGTCAGCCTGGACTACACTCGGGATTTCATATATTTTTCATTTGCTTCGGAGCATACTATGGCAGCGGTATTATTGCAGAAGAGAGATAATCATGAAAGACCCATTGCATTTTTCAATAGAGCTATAAGAGACACATCTTTAAAGTATAACATCATTGAGAAGCAAGCCGTTGCACTTGTGAAGGCATTGAAAGATTTCCGGGTGTATATTCTACATTCTCATGTTCTAGCCTATGTTCCTAATGCTGCTATAAAAGAGGTTTTAGTACAGGCCAATCCGTAAGGAAGAAGAGGCAACTGGATTGTAGCCTTGCTGGAATATGACGTAGAAATAAAGCCCACAAAACTGGTGAAAGGACAGGGATTGGCAAAGCTAATGGCTGAATCAAACTTGCATGCTTTGGACATAAATCTAATCATTGCTATGTCTGATGAGAATGGTGAAGAACCACCAATTTAGGTATCTGAAATGTTTGCTCTTTCTCCATGGTATTCAGATACCATATATGTGCTCAAAAATTTGTCACCTCCACCCGGCATGACTAGAAACAAAGTGAGAACACTCAAGTTGGAGGCTGCCAAGTTTTGCATTCTTAATTGAGAACTATATTGGAAAGATCTCGGTGGTGTTTTGTTGAATTGTTTGGTGGAAAAGGAAGCAAAGCAAGTCATGGAGGACTGCCACCAAGGACACTGGGGTGGTCACCTTTTTGGAAGTCAACAGCAAACAAAATTTTGAGAGTAGGGTACTATTGGCCGACATTGTTTGCTGATGTATATAAGATGGTCAATCGCTGTCATAAGTGTCAGATTTTCGAAGGAAAGAGGAAGTTACAGCCTCTACCACTCAAGCCCATAGACGTGAGCACCCCTTTTCAGCAATGGGGGTTGGATTTCATTGGCGAAATTCATCCCGCTTCTTCCGGACAGCATAGATGGATCCTCACAGCGACAGATTACTTCACAAAATGGATTGAGGTGATTCCCACTAGACAAGCTACAGATGCGGTAATCATTTCATTCCTCAAAAATAACATCTTGTCTTGCTTTGGTTGTCCGAATAAGCTAATTACTGATAACGCAACAGCTTTCAAATCAAAGAGGATGGTAGAGTTTTGTCATAAATATCACATCATTTTGGGTCACTCAACTTCTTATCATCCACAAGGAAATGGATTGGCAGAATATTCAAACAAATCATTGGTCAACATAGTTAAGACGCTGTTGGAAATAAACAAGAAGCGATGGCATAAGAGGTTGGTAAATGCGCTTTGGGCAGATCGGGTCAGTTAGAAGAAATCCATAGGTACATCACTATTTGAGCTTGTTTATGGAGTTGATATAGTATTTCCTTCCTCTCTCGCTGCCCCGGTTGTCAAACTTCTTCAGGAGGCTAGCAGTGAAGAAGATCCCATGCAGAGAAGGTTGAATCAAATGGTGCACTTGTAGCAGACCAGAGAAGAAGTTTTCAAGAACACATCCAAATTGCAGGAAAAAATCAAGAAAATTTATGACAGAAAGGCAAAGGTGGATAAATTTCAGGTGGATGATGTAGTGTTGAAGTGGGATGCAAGGAATGAGGAGAAAGGCAAGCACGGTAGGTTCGATAACCTCTGGAAAGGTCCTTTCAAGGTTGGAGCATATCAGGGGCAGAATGCTTTTCTTCTAAAGGAAATAAATGGAGAAGATTGTCCAGAAGGGCCGATCAATGGTCAGCTACTCAAGCGGTACCATTTATAAGTTATTAATGCTGCTTCCACTATCACTTTAAATACAATTTTATCTCAGTTTTGTTAGAGTTGGCTAACTTAGCCTTTAAGTCATTTCAATGTCAAGTTTAAACTCAGTTTTTTGGTCATTTTAGTTTCATAAATGAGTCTGAGTCCTGTATTATTTACCAAAATGATGACTCCATAGCCCAATGGATGAAGGCACTCTCTAGTTCTTCCAGAGATCTGCTATTCTTGGCACCTCCAAGGAGCTACAATCCCCCATTGAAGCCAATGTTAGAGTTGGTTTGGTCAGTTCTCCATCAGAGATAAAAACTCTTTATGCATTTCATGTTTAGGTGTCCCGCTCCATTCTCCCAGTTGTATTCCACTAGGGCCATGCCATAATCTGACGGAGAAGGTCATGATAGTCATTCCCCCTCATGTCTAGCTCCTACTGGCTTAGGTCTTTTGTCAATAATCATCAAGTCCATGACAGTCAAGGTTTGGTCCATTAAAGGGCAAAGGTCATTTCGAGGTCTAGGTCTAAGAATTCATCAAATTTGGTCTTTGAACATGTCCAGTAAAACCATGCAGGCCAGAGTGAGGCCCTTACATAGTTATGGTTCAGAGAGCTCCATTATCATGCGGATAGACTCTGACTCTTCTTCAAAAGTCTGTTTTGAAGAAAAGTCAAACAGTGTCATTTATGACAAAAATTTCAAAAAATTCGCCAGTTGATTTTTTCAGATGCAGTCATGGTTTCCGTGGCCAAATGTCCTGTCGTGCAATCCCTCAAAAGAGTGCCGAAAATTTCATCATTTGAGCTAAAATTTCAAAGGGAAAGTGAAAATCACTGTGTTTTAAAGTCAGTGAAAAAGTGCAAAACTCAGACATTAGAAAAATGGGTTATGAAGAGGCAAAAATTAAACCCATCTCTTCCAAGGCTATATGTACAATTTTTTGTCTAAAACAAAGGAATTGTGCTATTACAAGCCTTCGATAAGTGTTGTGAAGGCGTGAGTGTGCATTGGTGAGCGATTGAGTGAGTTGGAGGCAGCTTTGGAGGGCGTGGCGCATATACCCTGGAGTGTGGTGCACACAGAGGGCGCGGCGCACACACAGCCTGCCCACAGTGCAAATTTCCTAAGGGCATGACACATACCTAGGGTGCAGCACACTGGGCTTTGCGTGCGGGACATACAAACAAGGGCCTAAACAAGTGCCCAAACGCTCCCAAATTTTGGTGAAGCCTATCAAATTGAGAGGTAGTGTCTTTAAAATCACTTGCTCATCAAATTTTGTCAATGATAGGGTTTTTATAGAGATATTTCAATTCCACTAAAATGTATAAATCGACCATAAAAAATCACCAAGAAATTGATGGCTAGGGTTGTTTAAATGTCTTGTTAAGTGCCAAGGTTTCACTCCACTCACCTTTTCCCCTCACCCATCATTATTCCCATCCCCCCTCTCTCATTTTTCCTAAAATCCCTACACTAAACTACTACCAAACCATTTACCCTATCCCTCCACTATTTGTTCAACACAAAACCCCAAACGCTACCCCATCAAAATACCCAAACTCCTCCCATATCCCTAACAAATTTCTCCCTATAAACCCTATCCCCATTTCATCACTCCCTTCCTAGCAATCCCTATTTCATTGTTCCCCTTGGTAAAAGATATTACAAAGGCACCCACCTCACACCATCATCAAAAGGGCAGCCTAATCACAGTCCACATTGCAGTCACGTCATCACAACATTCATCTGAGTATGAGATGGAGACACAAAGTGACTCATCCTCATAAGAGCAGGCTCCCAGGAGACACCACAAGAGTGGCAAACATGTCAGGGATGAACCCACTACCCTCACCGAGTTACAAGCATGCCCTCTTGCCATGTCATGCTTCCAACACCTATCATGTTTTGAATTTTGTCAAAGGGTGGCAGATGTCATAGTCCATCATGAGTTTTCCCATTTGTTTGTGCTTCATCTATGTGGAGGTCAGTCTACGTTGGCCGGGGTCACTTTCACATTGACACCCGAAGCTATATCAGTGGCAACAGGTATACCAAATGTTGGAGAAGAGAGGAATAAGAAGAAGAAGGTGGAAAGGAAACACTATGAATCTTACATCAAAGCCAGATTCTTGAATGAGCTCACCAGAGTCTTTCCGTTGAGATACTTGAAGGGTCAGTATGCTCCGCTCATAAGATTGATCATGAAATACTTCAGCTGTGAGGGGAGGTTCTCTCGACTGTACACCTATCACATCTGCTTGCTCATGCACTTTACCACAGTGAGAATGACGAACCTCCCTTTTTTCATATGCAGGAATATAGAGAGGATGAACACCTTCATGCTGCATAAGACCCCTCAGCAGCAGCTTAACAGTGTGTATCATTTTTCTCTTATCTAGATTTTGGTAGATCATCAGTTGGGATTGTAGGACATTGCTTGGGAGGACTTCATCTCCCGTGACTTCTTCAGCACATCACATGTACTATCAGAGCCACAGTAGGAGTTGGGTGGTCCTTCTTATCACCATGAGCATCATGAGACCACTACCATGCCAGTTTTCATTACATATTAGAGAGGTAGTAGGCACTTGTTTGCAGCAGCAAAGCAAGTGTTATCTCCACCCTAGGTGGAAGGGGCCTCACTTCCGGCATCGACTACATAGGTATTGGACAAGGGCAAGAAGCTCGTGCATGATGAGGGGCCATCAGGTGTACAGGATACCGATGTCATCCTCATTTAGGATGATGAGGCAAAGGCACAAAACACCAAACTTAGGATGACCATTCAGGAGTAGGACGCGAAGATCCAAGACTTGATACTCAATATTGAGAGGACTAGATGGGTCATCAAGTATCCAGAGCAGAGAAACAAATAGCTTGAGGACCAGCAGATGATCATGGAGCTGCAAAGCATCAGTGAAAATCGACAAGCTGTCCAGCAAAGGAGTATTGAGCTCACTACCTTGGAGCAAGAGATCAAAAACGACCGTGAGTCTTGGTTAGATCGGGTCAATCTACACTTGGAGAGACTGTTGGAGAAGGAAAACGGGGACAACACCATATTGAGGAGGATGGCTTGTCATTACAGGGCACGGAACATGAGTGCAAAGGCCTGAATAAGGAGCTTGAAGGCCAAACTGAGAAGAGCAACAAAAGAGGCAAAAGAGCAAGATCAGCTTCGAATCTTGGCTGACGCTTCTGTGGCCCAACATAGTGCCTCTTAGAGAACCTACAACCCAAATTTCAAGGAAGTTGGGAAAATTTTGGTCGTATGGAAATTTTTTGGCACAAACACAGGTTTTTTCTCTATACGCGCTACGCCACTGGCGCGACGCGTAGGATTGGGAGCTCTAAATGAAAAATGGTTTTCATTTTTGGATTCATCAGGCAAGATCATGACTACTGGCACTCGGGCAAGAAATTTGGGCATGATTTGAGTCTCCAAGAGGTCAAAAACACCTAAAAAATGGCTTCACTGCCCCTATTTTGACACATAGGAAGCAGTCTTGGGAGAATGAAGATTTGGAGGGGCAAATGAGCTCCAAATTCACGAATTCCACTCTGGTTGGAAAGTAGACAGGATAGGCTTTCCAACGAGCACACTTGGGAACATTTTTAACTCCTGAAAGTGCCTCAAATTGGCCTCAATGTGGTGTGACGCATACAAAGAAGGGCGCGGCGCATATAGGAAAAAAGGCCCAAAATTCCTCTATTTCGCGAAATTTCGCTTCCCGGCTTTTTATAAGTGGTCCCCCTCATATGCACTTCATTTTTTCTTAACCTAAGGTGGTTTTAAAAGTATTTTCACTCCATATGGGCAGTTATCCAAGTGTTAAAGGAAGCCAAATGGCCACCCAAGCCATTTGTCATGTTTGTGGCATTGCACCTATAGCTGATGTTTGGCTCTCCACCTTCATTTTGTGATGATTTGAGTAACTCCCCAACCCTTGGGCATTTTATCTCTTCATGGCACATTCTATATATTGTATTCAAACCATTTGCAAAGGGTTGGTTGGCTTTTAACTTCTGGGAGACTGTGGGAAAGAAACTTTGTTTCTGCATTGTATATTTTTTACAGAGAATTAATGAAAGGCAGTGGCTCTATTTCATGAGATTCATGTGGTTGTGAGTGTAGCAAATGTGTCTCTTATGTTTCATATGTATCTTGTTATGTTTCGTAGTTCATTTCATATTCATTTCCAGTGAAGTTTTCTGAGTTAGCTAATGTAGAATTCAATTTTATTGCTCTGCCTGTGGGAAAATTTCATGTTCACTATTAATTCTTCTATAGAAAAGGATTCATGTTGTCCATGCCCTTTTCACCCTCTTAATCAATCTCTCCATTCTGCACCATCTTAAACTAAATTTCTAGGCTTTCCACCTATCTTGCATCATGAGGTAATCCGCGCCTTTGTATTAATTTCTCTATTCATTGAGGTCCATTGGTCCCATACCATCCCAGAAACACGTTCATTCGTAAAAATTACTTCTTGTATCCATATTCACTTACTAGCCTAAGATAAATAGTTCATTGTAAGTCATCTGAGGCCATTTCATTTATCTATTCACTGAGCGTGACTCAGAGAGAACCCTCTCCTGTTCTGGTAGGGCCAGCTACCAGACTGAGCGTGGTTTGTGTTTACCTTGAATTTTGCCTTCTTTCAGCCTAAGGTGGATTTAGGTGCTAACAAGTACGAAGCAGAGACCAATGGTCCTCAGCTCAGTAGAAGTACAATAGATGGCTACAAGTCAAGTAACATGTGAGGCGATATGGATGAGGAAGATAGTTGTTCACTTGATTGGTCAAATGATGGATCCTAATGTGATTTACTATGATAATCAAATTTGTATCAAACTCTCCGAAAATCTTGTTTTTCATGATATCGATATCAATATAATGGAAATACTATTTATATCAATGTGATGGTAGTCCAAGGCCCTTTGGATTTTAGTTTACTCCTTCGGCATGCCTATGTTTATGTCATGGGAGATCTTGTCTCTTCATTCTTGCATCTAATGTATTTCATACATGAAGGAAAAATCATGACCATTGACCAACTTTCATTTGTTGGTGTTAATTTGACTCCCAATAAACCAACTTCCCTAAATTGTCCTTATATGCAAATGGTATCTTCCTCGCTACATATTGATTATGTGGCAACCTATTCCATGTACATGTCTAGTGATGATCTAGTAGGTGATGTAGTGCATCATTCACTAGGGGCATTGAAGTTTGATCTATCCATTGGATCCTTTCATACGTCCCACAACATTTTTCTCCTATCTAATGAGAACCTCTTGGAATCCATCACCTTTTGGGAGCCATGATTAGGTCCCAGAGCATAGTTTCTTTTCTAGTGTCAAGCTCATTAAAAAGTGAATCGAGGTATCCTAAGAATAATTCCTTTTATTTTTCCTAGCTCGTTCAAAAATGAAACAAGATTCTATGAGCATACTTCTTTTCTTATGTCAAGATAGTTAAAAAATGAGACAGATCCCCTTCTAATTTGAGTCTTTAATTATATCTCATAATTTCCTAGTGGAGTCTTTCATTTGATCTCATGAATGAACCTTCATTCCATCCACCTGTTAGTAACTAGTTGGCTACTTAGCTGAATGAAATTAAGCTTGGGGGGCATGTCCCTAGAAGCATGTTATTATCATGGAGGCATGAAAACATATATCATGCATTGTTTTCCTTTGTTTAAATCTTGTGTAAAAATGAAGCCACTATCAAACATAGTTTTCTCTTGTTTCAAGCATGTGTAAAAAAGAAATTACTTTCAAGTACTCTCAAGCATAGTTTCTCCTTGTTTCAATCTTGTGTAAAAATGAAACCAATCTCAAGAATATTTTCCCATGTTTCTATCTTGTGTAAAAATCAAACCATTGTCTTCCTATCATTTATGATTGTTATTTTTATCTTCCTATTTATGCCAGATGAGCCTTTGTTTTCTCATTCGTTCATCACCATCTTCTTAGATGATCATACACTTTCACTTGGTTGTTTTACCCTTTCCGAAGGAGCCACTGCAATGAGTGGGCTTATCATCCAAGCTCTTGACCTTTGCATGTGTTAAGAAGTTCCATCATGACCCAAACCATTTTGTATCTGTTATACCACCCATTCCTCCACGTCAAGTCTTCATTTATCTCTTTTTAGACTCCTTAAACATACAAATATTGTCGAGCGCTTGTCTTTTCCAACTCATTAAAGTAAATGAAAATAAGCCTATTGAGTATAAGTTTAACCTTTTTCTAGAATGAGATAGACTATTTATGAAAAATGAATACCTTAGTCAAACATTGCTAAGAGGTTCTCCTACGTATCATTCTTTTCCTTTTCAAAATAAAGAGAATACTTATGAAAAGAAACCTTTGGAGTTTTCTTTTATGCCTCTTTTTCAAACTCTCTAAACATGAAAAACATGTAAAATTTCACTTTTTCTAGAGTCATAAAAACATCAACAAATGATGGAATCAGGCAAAATGATGAGACCGGACCACTCCTTAGAGTTCTGTTGAGGTAAAACACAACCCCTCCATTTTAATTTGTTCACTTTAAATAATGGGGACCCTTTCTATAAAAATTTTGGCTAAACACATTTTAGGATTTTTATTTAGTTAATTGTTGGGTTCCTATAATACTAGTGATTACCCCATTACTATTGTAGTTGTACCCCTTATTAATATTTTTGTTCCCCTATTATCCCCATATTTTTATTACTATGCCCCATAGAATCACTCTATTGTTATTTTTGTGGCTTTATATTATTATTGTTAAGTCGACTAGGTTATATTGTGACTCCTTAGACTGCTATATATAGAAATGAGGTTTTGTCATTTGTATCATCCAAGAATTGTTCATTTATGTAATGTAAAGGAGGTTTCCCCCTCGAAGAGGATGAATTCTAAAGCATTGATCTATCTTTTCTATCTTTTCTTGAGCTGGTTTCATAACATTTGGTATCAGAGCTTTGGATTCTAGGGTTTCGCTGCTCCAAATAGGTCATCGTGGCGTTTTCGCTATAACTATTTTTTTTGCCATGTTTCAGAAGCTAAAAACAAAACCCATTTGAGAAGAAATCACACTGAACCTTGGGTCCGAATTTCAAAGATTTTCACGCTATATTTGCAAAGATATGATCTGAGGAAGTTGGTCTTTTTGCAAACTCCCGAATTACATTCCAAATAGGTGACCTGGGGAAAATCGTCATAAATTTCTCTCTGAGAATCAGATTGAAATTTAATAAGAAGGTACAGAAAGAGAATGGACTTTAGTTTCTTATATGTACTTTTTAGAGCCAAAAGTCGAAACAGTGACTCGTGGAACATCGTACAAGTTCGCTCTACTGAACTAGTCTATAATCATGTCACTGTGGGAGATTTCGCATAACTCTTTCTTGAAGAATCCAATTTGGATAAGACTGGTAGCATTGGAAAGAGGACATGGAGTTCTACTGCACGTCACAATTTTGGAATTGGATGATCTAAAAGTACAAAGATACATCAGAGGCAATATCGAGCTCCTACAAAGTGAAAAAAGTTGTGTAGATTCTTTTTAATTTTTGCTTAAGCTTGGTTTGAAAATTTATTTTGAAGAATTCAAAAGGCATAGTAGAACATTATTATTGGTAACTGAGGCCCCGAGGAAAGAAAATGCAAACACCTAGTAAGCAAGCTGAAAGCAGTAGCATGACTCATGAAGAAGAGGAAGAAATGCTACATGATATATCTAAATTACAAGAGTAAGTGCAATAAATGTCAGTCTCACAAAAGCTAACAAAAGCTAAGATAAATGGCATGGAATCTAAGATAAAGGGTGTTGAAGCTAAGATGAATGACATGGAAGCTAAGATGGACGATTGGAAGACATATTTGAAGATAGACATGGAAGAATTGAAGATAAATATGAATAAGTTGCTACAACAAATAGTCACTGATGGTGAAAGGGTAGTAAAGGAAACTCATGATGAGAACAAAAGAAATGTTAATCATGATTCCATAGACGCTAATGTTGGATCGAAGACCCACCATATTCCAAAGATCAATATGAGGAAGTTTGATGGCAAGGATCCCGCAACATGGATATTACAAATGGAACAATTTTCGATCTCAATAATGCGCAAAACACATAAAAGGTACATATTGCAACTTTATATTTGGAACCAAATCAGTTTGTTTGGTATCAATGACTTTGCTCTCATAAACAACTTATCACTTGGGTAATTTTTATGGAAGAATTGACATCACATTATGAGGGTACAAAAAGAAACACTTTTTTTAGCCAATTGATAAGTCACAAACAAAAGGGTTCAATAATGGAGCACATTGAGGAGTTCCAAAAATTGAACATAAAGGTAAAAAATATTCCAGAGGAACATAGGATTCATGTTTTCATAGGGACTTTAAAGGATAATATCCAACATGATGTTCGCCTTTGGAAACCTGATTCATTAGAGAAGGCATTCAGGTTAGCAAGAAAAATGGAAAGCAAAATTATGGCAACCAGGAAGCATACCACTCACCACTATAAAGATGGAAGTGTTGTTGCCCCTAGTCTTCCACAACCTATAAGATTGACACCAGAACAATTGTAGGAAAAATGAGAAAAAGGGCTTTGTTACAGTTGTGACAGAAAATACACTAAAGGCCATAAGTGTGTTGAGAAGAAATTATTCTACATAGATTGTGAAGAGGAAGAAGAAAAAGAGTGAGAAAGGTCAAAAGAAGAGGATATACTCCAGGAACGAAGCCTAGATAAAGAAAAACAAATCCAACCATATCTTGTAATGCATTGGAGGGAATTACCACTCCTCAAACCATCAAGATAGAAGGACAAATCAAGAAGAAAAAGGTAATAGTGTTCATTGTAAGGTAGCAAAAGAATTGAATTGCTTCTTATATCTAGCACCAGAGTGTCAAGTGATGGTTTCAAATGGAGGAACAATAAATTACTCCGAAAAGTGCCATAATATCAAGCTATCCATGGGAGAATATGTATTGACTAGCCCAATACTTTCCATTCCAATGGGAGGTGCTAATGTTGTACTAGGAGTCCAATGGCTAGACTCCTTGGGTACAATAGCTTCTAATTTTCAAGAACTTTTCATGAATTTTTTTGTGGAAGGAAAGGAAGTGGAATTAAGGGGTATTGCAGAGAAACCAAAAAGATAATCATCTCTAACAGTATGACAAAGCTCTAAGAAAGGAACAAAGAGGTGTAATTGCACAATTATGTTCGCTAGATGTTTCCATATTGGAATCATTTATTTCTCCACATCTCCAAAAAGTCTTGGACAATCATTCCAAGGTATTTGATACTCCCAAAGGTCTCCCACCTATTCCTAATCATGATCATGCTATTCATCTTATTCTAGGAAGTGTTCCTCCAAACATCAGGCCGTACAGATATCCCTATGCCCAAAAGAGTGAAATTGAATGCATGGTTGCAGAAATGCTAGAGGCTGGTATAATTCAACTGAGTCAAAGTTCTTTCTCTGCTCAAGTAGTAATGGTGCACAAGAAGGATGGATCATGGCACATGTGTCTGGATTATAGGGAGCTCAACAAGCTCACTATTAAAGATAAGTTTTCCATTCTTTTCATTGATGAATTACTGGATGAATTGCATGGATCAATTTACTTCACCAAGTTGGATCTTCATTAAGGATATCATCAAA
>APFE031288119.1:0-16505 GCA_000404065.3 Pinus taeda | reverse complement strand
TGTCTGTTCGACTGACCATCCACTTATCTTGGGGGAAAGCTCATCCTTTACCTATTCATGGAGACTCCTTCTCTTTATAAGCCTCCTCCATTGCCCATGAGCAGCTAGTTTGGAATATATAGACTTTGATTGAGGAATTCTTAGTGCATTTTAGTGCTGCTCTTTGTAGGCATTTGGTGTGTTGTGTGAGGATTGCTTTGAGCTTGAGGAAGGTCATGAGCTTGTTGCCTTGTATGTGAGAGAGAGACCTCTTTGACTTGGGAGATTGCTTCAAAGGTGAATGCTTGGAAGACATGCTGGCTGGACCCTCTAGAGAAGGACTCAGCGTCAGGACTTCGGTTGTACCTTACTCTATTTTCTGATTAATAAAGATAGATGACTTCTCTTATGGTTCCATTTCCATTTGTCCTATGAATGATTAATGTAAATTGTATCCTTCCTGACTGATACATAGTTGTTTTTAGTAGATTTTACGCTTGTGTTTTCTCTCTTTGCTTGTGCAGGTGTCCGCCCGCGAGGATAGTGGAGGACTGTGATCGGCTGGAGCGAAGGAGCGAGAGGATCATCTCTTCGACAAACATAGCGTTGGAATCCAAGTAGGTTTCGTTTACCCACTTGTTAATTACAACTAGGAACCTGCAGAGTAGCATTGTTTGATTGTTGCTAGACCCCTTTCGGGCTAGTAGGGATCGCCTCTATCCGTAGAGGGGATTTACCTCTCCAACACTAGCCTTATCATTCATGTGGTTGTGGGGTTAGGATAGTGAAAAAAAGCCCCAACTCAGGGTTTGGTAATCTGGGGTGGTCCTTTGGCCCCTAAGTATCTTTTAGCCATGAGAAATGTTGTGAGTTGTCAATTTGTCAACCCCACATATATAACTAGAGCTTGGAGGCGGGGTCATGTCATAATACCTCTTTGTCTCATGTTTACCCTGGCAGGCTTGTGAAATTGGCTAAATGTGGGAGGATGAGTTACAACTACTATTTGGTATAATGAGGCATGTAAAATGAAAACCACGTGGGCACCACATGGTGGGTCTGATGACGTGGCACAATTTAATTGTCCAAGACTTTATACGGTCATATCTTTTGAGTCGGGATCACGATTAAGACAATTTTTATATTGTTGGAATGGTCTCGATGAGACGAATGCAACGATTTCATCCGTTTCTCATTTCGATAAAGTCAAAAGAGGTAACAAAAATTAGACCCCATTTTCATAATGTGACAATGGGAGTCAAGTCATCATAGCAACTATCTCCTTCTACCCTTAGTTTGGGCTAGGGTTAGTAGGGGGTGTGTTACATAATGGTATTAGAGCTTCCAAGTTCAACACTTAGACTATATGGGTCCTATCACAAAAGAAATGAAGGTATAATGCTTGAAACTCTATTAGAGAGTCAAGCTGTTTGATAATTTCATGTTGTAGGTGTTGGTCACAACATTATAATCATGGCTTGTATATGGATTGTTTGCTTGTGTAAGTGAATGTTAGGTGTAGCGTTGTAATGGAATGACCATGAGTTGATTTTATGCATAACCATGATACATTATAAATGATATATATTTTTCTAACTAACCGCCCTTGAGATTGCAGATGCAATGGTTGTTGGCCTGGACAAACAAGGTTGACTGCAAGAATGCTAAATATTAAGTTTTACAATTTTATGATGATAGTCTTAGTAAAGATATTGGTATTCAATTGATGTTGTTGGCCCTAGTAAAGAGGTTGATAGTAATTACTGTTGATGGTTTTGGTAAAAGATTGATTTTTTTTTTTAAACTTGAGTATGCATGATTATAAATGGATGATATGCTCATGTGCATGAAAATTTTAATTTTGAAAAAATTGTTGAGATATAAGTATGCCTAATTATGTTATGGATTTTGAAGCATGCGACTATTGAACAAACTTATATATGTGTGCAGTTGTAGGACATGATGCTTGGTATATCGTGATAGGGAAACAACCAATATGTATTTTTCATTAATAAAACACTAACTATTGAGTGTATGTGGTAGCAAAGCAATACTCGGTGGCTATGAAAGAAGCCTATATCGTGGCATGGTGCAGCAAGCATGAATGATTGGAAATTGCTTGATTTTTTATTCATGAGTCATTAGGAACACTGGACTTGTGGGGATTGAGTTGATTTTTTGGATTGCCTTATTTTATGCTTATTTGTTGTGGCCTTAAATCATTGGCTTCATGGATTTCTTATCTTTGATTGTTGAATTGTGCATGGTCATGCAATTTTGTTTCACGATTTTATGATTGTTGTCATGAATTCATTTCTTTTTATTGTTGCCCTCTTTTCCTTTGAATCTTGTCTTTCGTTATTCGTGCTTTGGGGGCCTTGGGGACATTGGTTGGGCATGGTAGGAAGACCACGGGACTCTGGTAAGAGAGTTAAGAAGGACCAACAAAAAATATGACCTAGAAGAGGCCCTACGAATAATAAGGAGCATGAACAAAAATGAGAAAGGTTGGCCTTGGGCGATGAGTAGGGAAAGAGCATCGTTGGTTTACGTTGGAGCATCACTCCTAAAAATGGCAACAAGTAGGAATAAAATTATGTACATGTTGAAAATTGTTGCGTGAACAACAACAACAATACAAGGAATTCTCTAGAAACTCTGGTTTTATTTGCATATATATATATATATTATATATTATATATTATATATATATATATATATATATATAATATATATATGTATATATATATAATTATTATATATATATATATATATATATATATAATATATAATATATATATATATATATATATATATATATATTATAATAATATATATATTATATAATATATATCTATGGAAGGACCCAACAAAAATTATGACCTAGAAGAGGCCTTACGAAAATAAGGAGCATGAAAAAAAATGGAAATGTTTGGCTTGGGCACGGTTGGGAAAGAGCATCTATTGGTTTACGTTGGACATCACTCTAAAAATGAACAAGTGGAATAAATTATGTAATTTGAAAATTGTTGTGTGAACAACAACAATAATACAATGATTTCCTAGGAAACTCTGGTTTATTGTATATATCTATATATATAATTATATAATATTTTATATATATATTATGTCCATGACTTAGTGGAAAACAATATGACAACTAAGTGGGTTGGTTTGGTCCATGGGCACAATGGACAACGAGATTTAAACCATGAATATGACTCAAAATGAGGTTCTCTTGACCCTGAATCTAATTGCATATGCAAACGTATGTTCATGATCGTGTTATTGTGTTTGACAAGGTCTTGTTAGGAATCATTCTTGTGGAAGAATGATTATATAAAAATTTAATTGATGCAAATGCAAATGGCTAGATGGCATGAAATAATAAGTTGCCCAATGAGATTCATGGTTGAAAGAGGAATCGATGGGGCAAGGAAAGCCTTAGTTGACTGATGATTTTAATGTTGTAAGAACACTACAAGGAAAAGACATTCTAGCGGAGGTTTTGTGGAGGCCCTTATAAAATAGCCCAAAAAATTGTTTGTAGCGGAGGTCACTAAAGGAGGGGGGGGTGGCAGATGTTTTACCGGATGTTTCTTTGATGATGCGTCTAAATTATTCAAGCGCACCGGTGCTTTATTATCAATACATGCACCGAGGCTACATATAACATGGTGCACCGTAGATTAAAAAAAAAAAAAACCACGGTGCGCTAAATACCCCGTATCGTGCTTCTCTTACTCACCACATTTTAGTATCATGCTCATTGTTTGAGTTCCGATCTTTTCAAATGGTGTGAAAATTTGTTTTTCTCCATTACGTGTCCAAAATGCCACCCCAACGACCAAATGTCTAGGTAATCTCTATGCTTCTTTCTAATTTAAGTTTTTAGCAGATTATAACTGCAAATTGTTGAATTTTGTGCAACTAAGGGAGAAATATCCCTAAAAAACAATCTATGAGTTAACCCCTTTCACCCTTGAAGCAAATTATTCCTTAAGTGCAAATTATTTTTATAAGTGCAAAAGTTATTTCAAAATTGTTTTATAAAGGTATTTTGACATGTGCAAAATAAAATCTCTAAAGTGCTCTAATTCGATATGTGCAAAAATGGATCACTCTGGGAGCTTCCAAAAACCTAATTCCAGTTAGGGATTTTGTCTCAAAGAGTCCTATATATTGACGATAAGCCTTTGTTTGCAACACATCGAGTTCTCTCCCTCTCTTGCTTTGGTGATCTAGCTCCTGCATTGGTGATCAAGCCCTTGCATCGATAATTCATCTCTCTTATTGTTAGCAAAATTATTGTAGATTTGTATATCTCTGATTATTAGTGGAAGGTCTCTTATCATCATTGGAAGATCTCTTATTATTAGTGGCAGATATTTGATTATCAGTGGCATATCTCTTATCATCATTAGAAGATCTCTTATTATCGGTGGCAGATCTTTGATTATCAATGGCAGATCTCTGATTATCAGTGGAAAACCTCTTATCATCACTGGGAAATCTCTTATTATCAGTGGCAGATCTCTGATTATCAATGGCAAATCTCATATCATCATTGGAAAATCTCTTATTATCAGTGGTAGATCTTTGATTATTAGTGGTAGATCTCTTATTATCAATGGTAGATATCTTATTATTAGTGGCAGACCTCTAATTACCAGTGGTTATCTCTTTCGCATTGGTGATAAATCCCTTGGATCAGTGTTTTATCTCTCTCATTGTTAGCATATTTATTGGAAGGTTGTTATTTCATTTCATCATTGGCAGATCTAGTGGAGATTTCTCTCTTTCATTTCTGGAGATTTCTTTCTTGCATTATTGTTTGGTAGATCTTGTCATGCGGAAAGAGTTATATTTGCGGACAAATCTAACCTCCCTAGGAGTCTAAGACTCTCTAGTGACAAACAAACCAAACAAGAGCAATCCTTCTCTAAATACACGTTATTCTATGAGATATCAAGTGTTTTTTGATCTTACCTTAGGTCCAACGCTTGTTGTAGCAGTCCAGCCTTGCTGATCCAGATGAGCTCCTCCTTCACTTTAAGACCTGCATACACTAACAAAGGAAACGATTACATAACACCTGAATAATCCATAAAACAAAGCATATTCATCACATAGACCAAGGAGTACATGAAATAATTCATTAACAACAAATCATTGAGAAGAATGGACTTATTTGTATTAAGTAAACAAAAAGGAACCATTACAACCTGAGCCTTGGTGTTGTGCAAGCTCCTCCCAGGGTCCAACAAGAGATTTCCTCTACTTTGACAAGCTCACCCACTCCCAATATGGCAACAAGGAAGGATAGTGATCTCTCCTCACAAGTCAACAATGGAAGTCCTAATTCCAGCAGCATTTACCCTTTAGAATGTTCAGCTTTCAACCTCTCCTCCCTTGGCCCAATGCCTGTATTTATAGTATTCTAGAGGAGGTTATTCAGTTCCAACATCAATGGGATACTCCCTCTTTTGGATGGGGTAGCTCCTCTCTTGATGGGATAAGTTCCTCTATCATAGGGATGCATGAACCATCTGGAGGCGCTCAATACACGTCAAACACTCTTCTAGAAAGCTCTAGAAGTGACCACAAGTAAAATTTTTAAGATGAAACTCGCGCCTTTTGACCTTTACAGGAGTACGCACCCATCCCTTGACTTACAGAGCGTACAAGTACGCAGGTACAATGAGCTTGGGATGCGTACACGCAGGCAAGGTAGAGAGAAACTACGTACCCAGAGATAAACATGATTTTTAATGACTTTCTCTCTTTTTTGAAGTTTGACATGGAGAGCAGAGGTATAAGGCTTGACAAGGAGGATAATATGACTATTGATGGAGCCATATTGACTGCAGATAGTCATGGTGACAAATTTCAGTGTAACAGGGAGCTCCAAATCACAAATGGCTTGCATTTTTGGATTCAGAATGGAAAATCATGCCTGCTGGTGCATGGACAAGAAGTTTGGGCATGTTTTGAGTCCCCAAGAGATAAAAAACACTCAGAAAATGACCTCTCTTCCCCTATTTTGACACACAAGAAGCAGGCTTGGGAGAATGAAGTTTTGGAGGGGAAAATGAGCACTAAATTTAGAAATTCCACTTGGGTTGGAAGGTAGACAGGCCAGGATTTCAAAAAAGCACACTTGGGCACAATTTGGACTCCAACAGGTACCTCAAAATCACCTCCAAAGTGGCGCGGGGTATATAGACTTGTGTGCGGCGCATATAGACAAAAAGGCCAAAATCACTTCCGCTTCACGACTTTCTCCAAGTGGGCCCACTCATTTACACTATATTTTTTCCGGCAACTAAGGAAAAGTTTAAAGAGTTTGGCTTCTATCCAAGTGGCAAAGGAAGGTGAGTGGTCACCCAAGCCATTTGTCATTTTTGTAACGCTGCACCTGTAACTAATGGTTGGCTTTCCATTTCCAGTTTGTAATCATTTGCAAAACTCCCCAACTCTTGGTCATTCTATTTCCCAATGGCATAATCTATTTATTGTATGCAAACCATTTGCAAAGGGTTGGTTGGTTGTAATTTCTGGGAGACTGTGGGAGAGAAACTCAGTTCTTCATTGTATATTTTGACAGAGAATTAATGAAAGGCAGCGGCTCTGGTTCATGAGATTCATGTTGTATGAGTGTAGCAAATGTGTTCTCTTTATGTTTCATATGTATTTCGTTATGTTTCACAGTTCATTCATATTAATTTCCAGTGAAATTTTCTAAGTAAGATAAGGTAGAATTCATGTTTAATGCTCTACCTGTGGGAAAGTTTCACATTCTGTGTTCTTCCTCTGTTGAAAAGGATTCATGTGTTTATGCCCTTTTCACCCTCCTAAACAATCTTTCCATTATGCATTATTTCAAATTCAATTTCTAGATTTTCCTCCTGTCTTGCCTCACGAAGTAATCTGTGCCTTTGTGTTAAATTCTTTGCTCATTGTTGTTCGTTGGTCCCATACATCCCAGAAACTCAGTCATTTATCAAAAATTGCTTCTTGTTTCCATATTTATTTAACTATCCTAAAATCAATATGCACTGTAAGTCATCTCAGACCATATTGTTTATCTATTCACTGAGCGTGACTCGAAGAGAGCCCTCTCCTATTCTGGTAGGGCTAGCTACCAGACTGAGCGTGGTTTGTGGTTACCCTGAATTTTTCCTTCCTTCAACCTAAGGCAGATTTAGGTGCTAACATAGTGGCGACTCCACTGGCGAAGAAAATTACTCCCCTTACTTCTTGATAATTCTAAGCTTCCGGGTGATAATTTTAGGATTTGATAGGCTGAGTGAGTTGGTTGTGTCCTTTGATTTTTCTTAATAGCACACTGGCTTCTAGAAGATATACCAGAGCTAATCCAAATCCATATCCTCTGCACATCTACGAGAATCCCAATTTGATTCCAAGACTTCATCATCAAGAGAGCTCTATATCTCTCATGTTCAAATCCCATTCATGCCCTGACATTTTTGAGTATCTTGAAGAGCTAGATTTTGATGAGCAGTTTGAAATATCATTATTCGAGACCAAATCCAAAAGGGCGGTTGACTCTACTGTCCACAATCCACAGTTTCTTGTAGACTTGGAAACGGAAAGGGTTAACCAGTCAATTGATAATTACATCGTAGCACAACTTCAAACTCCAATTGCTAGCCCCCTACAAACTGCGCACACTCCTCCAACACCTCCAAGGCCAAACCCACCAAGAGTGATGGCTGCTCGTTTTGCACCTCTTGTTATGCCTCAAATTTTAGATGATATGCCCGCAAATTATCAAAGAAAAATCCCGTTTTTTGATGGCACTCCTAACAGCATTACTGCTCAACAACATGTGGATAGAATGGAAGCTTTCTATGAACTTCATGAGATCGATGCAGATAATGTGGCAATGAGACTCTTTGTACAAACATTTGTAGGTGAAGTGAGGAAATGGTTCAGAGGTTTGCCGACTGCACGTATCGCTACCTTGGCCAACCTACAAAGACAATTTTAAAACCGCTGGGAAGTGAAAAAGAATCCTCTTCAAATTCTGGCTGAATATGAGCAAATCAAACGAAACGCTGGCGAGTCGGTCCAAGACTACTGCGTTAGATTCAATTCTGTTTATAATGAAATTCTCGATCATCTAAGGCCACCTGTGGGGCTAGCCATGGTGAAATTTCCAGATGGTTTTGATGCTGACATGGCTTATCAATTAAGAGAGAGAGAACTGACTATAATGGAAGACATGCAGAAGATCGCGGTCAGCGTTGAAGCAAATCTGTTGACCAAGAGGGCTAGAGCAAAAGTAGAGAAGAAGGTCACCGTAAAGGAAGAGTCTTCCTCGGTAGATCAACTACTCCAGAAGGTAAAGCAGATGCTTGAAAGGGTGAAACTTGACAAACTGGAGCCGCAAGTTATAAATCCTAACTTCTGTGGCTAGCAATAGCCACAATATAGAGTAAGGCAGAGAGATCAGCGAGCCCAAGAGAAGACAGCACAACAGCCAGTACAGCCACCTTTGCAGCAGAATTTTGTGCATGGACCAAAGTCAAATGAGGACGGGAATATAATAGGTGAAGAAAACCACCTCTTTACTCCTGATGATTTGCCTATTTATATTACAGAGGATGAGGAGTATGCAGAAAACTCGCATGTACACCAAGATGCAGATTTAATTCTAGCGAATGACACTGTTTTGGAGGAAGAATCAGATGAGTACCAAAGAGGCTATATGAATGCTCTGACAGCCCAGCAACAGCGATATTCACTTAGAAACAGAGATGTGCCGGTCAAACCAATTCAGAAGAGGAAAGACGGTGAGACATCAAAGAATGATTCATCAGTTATACAAAGGAAAGGAAAGGAGGTGATTGGTCCAGATAGCAGCAAATCACCATTAGTAGAACTCTCAAATTAGCCAATTGCATCAAAAGAAAAGGAAAGGAAAGAAATCCCAGTCAAAGAGGTAGAAAATATTCCCGCTTTTAATTTAGAGAATGAGATTTCTAAATTGAAAATATCCATTCCCTTGACTGAAATAATGAGGAACAACAGTTATAGAGGGAAAGTATCTAAAATTTTGAATTTGGACCCAATGTCCGACATGGTGAATGTCGAAGATGATCAACCCGAAATGATTTTTGGGCCAACATCGAATGGTGAGTCTCCTGATAGTGATGTGTCGCCTTTTTATATCAGTTTAAGATTGCATGATCTTGTGTTACATAATGCCATGTTCGATTCCAGAGCTTCTCACAATCTCATGCCCAAGGCTATCATGGATAAGCTGGGCCTGGACATCACCCGATAATACCATGATCTCTATTCATTTGATTCCAGCAGAGTAAGATGTATCGGGCTCATCAAAGACTTGGTTGTGAGTCTGGATCAACTCCCAATGAAGAATGTTTTGATGGATGTTGTCGTAACAGATATTCCTCCCAGGTTTGGCATGCTTCTTTCCAAGTCTTGGGTAGAAAAATTGAAAGGGACACTACAACTAGATTTCTCATATGCAACGATTCTGGTGTTTGGCCAAATGAGGAAATTGTATCGGGAACAAAAAATGAAATACATGATTACAAGCAAGGAGAAACCAATAAATCATCCTATCAACTATGTACATACAGATTTAGATTCTTTTGTTTTGTATTCTGATAGTTTCAATGATATCGATAGTCAGCTAGTAGAAGCAGATGATATTCCAGAAATAACTGAAAGTTTCAGAGGATTTTTAGAGAAAGAAGGACAAGAACAGCAGAACACCGTTGAGCGATCAGCTGAAAGTAATGGACAACAAGCAGACAAAGCACATCAAACAGATTTCCAACACTTGTAAGAGGAGGAAGAAGGTTTGTGGACCATGGATTTCGATGGAGCAGTGGGAAATGATGGCGCTGGCATTGGAATTTAGGTACGCAATCCTTTCTTTTCCCTGAACAAAGTGCCTAGTAACGTGCGGGTATGCTCTTACAAGTTGGATTTCAATTGTTCAAACAGTGAAGCAGAGTATGAAGCTCTGATTGTTGGCCTAAAAATTCTAGGAAAGCTTAATGCTAAGAGGATTTCAGTATATGGTGACTCTAAATTGGTAATTAAGCAGGTCAGAGTGAATATCAAGCAAATCATCCTCGGATGCGGGCTTACCGGAATGCAGTCCTAGACATCCTAAAATTATTTTCAAAATATACCTTGACATGTGTGCCTCGTATACAAAATAGTATTGCTGATGCTCTTGCAAAGGCAGCAAGTAGTTTGAAGATCCCAATGAACTCTAATAATAAATTTGAAATCCATGTCAAGCATCGTCCGACCGTCCTGGACAATCAGAGATATTGGCAAGTTTTCTAAGATGATGAGGAGATTGATGATTTTCTGGAAAACAAAGGTAAGTTCAAAGAAACCTCAATTGATGTTGAAAATGACGATGGTAAAGGTAGTGATACAGATGATGTGCAAATCAATGAAATGGACGTGTTGCAGCTAAAGGATAACGTTGTTCCTAAATGTTTGATACCTTTAGAAGAACTCTTTGATCAAGATGATGTAGCCCGCAAACCAACATTGCAGCCAACAGAGAACGGTGTAGAAGAGGTCAATATCGAAACAACTGCTAATCCTAAAATGGTAAAACTATCTAAAGCATTACCACAAAAGATCAAGGACAAATATATCAGCTTGTTGTCTTCATTCGCAGATGTGTTTGCTTGAGATTATTCTGACTTAAAGACATATGATACCAATATAATTCAGCACACTATACCCATCAAGCCCAATCAGAAACCATTCAGACAGAAGTTGAGAAGGCTAAATCCAAAGCTGCTGCCATCAATTGAAAAGGAGATAAACAGGTTGTACAAATCAAGGATCATTGTTCCCATCAGATTTTCGGATTGGATCTCTAATTTGGTGCCCGTACGAAAGAAGATAGGTGAGATTCGCTTGTGCATTGATTTTAGAAATCTCAATAAAGTTTTTTTGAAATATAACTATCCACTGCCCAAAATGGACCATATACTCCAGCGAGTAGTGGGAGCATCTCGTATGTCAGTACTTGATGGTCATTCCAGATATAACCAAGTTTCTGTCCATGAAGATGACTGAGACAAGACAGCGTTCACCACTCCATGGGGAACTTTTCATTACTCTAAAATGCCTTTTGTTTTGAAGAATGCGGGTGCCATATTTCAGCGTGCAATGGACTTGGCTTTCACAAATGAGAAGGATGTCTTTTTGGTTGTGTACCTGGATGATTTGATGGTGTTTTCCAAATCTGATGAAGAACACATGTACCATCTAAAAACTGTCTTTCAAAAATGCAGAAAACATGGCTTGTCACTGAATTTGAAAAAGAGCTTGTTCACCATGGAGGAAGGCAAACTACTCAGGCACATTATCTCAAAAGATGGCATTCGTATTGACCCAGCATGTGTACAAGCAATTCAGCAAATTGATCTGCCCCAGAATAAGAAAGAGATTCAATCTTTCAATGGTAAAATGAATTTTCTACACTGCTTTGTACCTAATCTTGCTAAGCACCTAAGAGAGATTACAAACATGCTTAAGAAGGACAGTCAAGTGAAATGGAAGGAGGAGGCTGTAAAATATTTCAATTTAGTGAAATTGGCTCTTTCTTCAGCTATAGTTCTAGTTAGCCTGGATTACACTCAGGATTTCATATTGTTTTCATTTGCTTCAGAGCATACTATGGCAACCGTGTTATTGCAGAGAAGAGATGATCATGAAAGACCCATTGCATTCTTCAGCAGAGCTATAAGAGATGCAGCCTTAAAATACAACATCATTGAGAAGCAAGCCCTTGCACTTGTGAAAGCAATGAAATATTTTCGGGTATATATTCTACATTCTCATATTTTGGCCTATGTTCCTAATGTTGTTATCAAAGATGTTTTAGTGCAAACCGATCTAGAAGGAAGACAAGGCAAGTGGATTGCAACTTCGTTGGAATATGATGTGGAAATAAATCCCACAAAGCTGGTTAAAGGATAGGGATTGGCAAAGTTAATGGCCGAGTCAAACTTGCACACCTTAGACATAAATCTGATCGTTGCTATGTCCGACGAGAATGAGGAAGGATCGTCAATTCAGGTATCTGAAATGTTTTCTCTTTCTCCGTGGTATTCAGATATCATATATGTTCTTAAAAATTTGTCACCACCGCCCAGCATGACTAGAAACAAAGCGAGAACACTCAAATTAAAGGCTGCAAAGTTTTGCATTCTAAATTCTACACTGTGGCGTTATGTTAAATTGCTTGGTGGAAAAGGAAGCAAAGAAGGTCATGCAGGATTTCCACAGAGGAGAATGTGGTGGTCACCTTTTTTGGAAATCAAAAGCAAATAAAGTCCTAAGAGCGGGATACTATTGGCTGACATTGTTTGCTGATGTATATAAGATGGTCAAGAGATGTCATAAACGTCAGATTTTCGAAGGAAGGCAGAAGTTACAGCCTTTACCACTCAAGCCCATTGAAGTGAGTGCCCCTTTTCAGCAATGGGGGTTGGATTTCATTGGTGAAATTCATCCCGCTTCTTCCGGTCAACATAGATGGATCCTCACAGTGACAGATTATTTCACAAAATGGATCGAATCAATTCCCACCAAACAAGCTACAGATGTAGTAATTATTTCATTCCTTGAAAATAACATCTTGTCTCGCTTTGGCTGCCTGAATAAGTTGATCACTGATAACGCAACAACTTTCAAATCAAAGAGGATGGTAGAGTTTTGTCATAAATATCACATCATTTTTGGTCACTCAACTGCCTATCATCCACAAGGAAATGGATTGGCGGAGTCTTCGAATAAATCATTGGTCAACATCATCAAGAAGTTGCTGGAAATGAACAAGAAGAGTTGGCATAAGAGGTTGGTCAATGAACTTTGGGCAGATCGGGTCAGTCAGAAGAAATCCATTGGTACGTCACCTTTTGAGCTTGTTTATGGAGTTGATACAGTGTTTCCTACCTCTCTCACAGCCCCAGTAGTCAAACTTCTTCAGGAGGCCGACAGTGAAGACAATCCTATGCAGAGAAGGTTGAATCAAATGGTCCACTTGCAACAGACCAGAGAAGAAGTCTTCCAGAACACATCCAAGTTGCAGAAGAAGATTAAGAAAATCTATGAAAGAAAAGAAAAGGCGGATAAATTTTAGTTGGATGATGTGGTACTGAAGTGGGATGTAGGGAACGAGGAAAAAGGTAAGCACGATAAGTTCGAGAACCTCTGGAAAGGTCCATTCAAGATTGTAGCATATCGGGGTCAGAATGCCTTTCTTCTGAAGGAAATGAACGGGGAAGATTGTCCAAGAGGGCTAATTAATGGTCAACTGCTCAAGCGGTACCATTTCTGAGTTATTGACGCTGCTTCCACTTTCACTGTAAATACCATTTTATTTTAGTTTGGTTAGAGTTTGTCAAGTTAGTCGTCAAGTCATTTCAATATCAAATTTGAGTCAGTTTTTTTGGTCATTATAGTTTCATAAATGAGTCAAAGTCTTGCGTCGTTTGTCAAAATAATGACTCCATAGCCCAATGGATGAAGGCACTGTCTAGCTCTTCCAGAGATCTGTTGTTCTTGGCGCCTCCAAGGAGCTACCATCCCCCATTGGAGCCAATGTTAGAGTCGGTCTTGTCAGTCCTCCGTCAGAGATCAAAACTCTTTCTGAATTTCATTTTTAGGAGTCCCGCTCCATTCACTTAGCTGCATTCTGCTAGGGCCATGCCATAATCTAACGGAAAAGGTCTTGTTAGTCATTTCCCCTCATGTCTGGCACCTGCTGGCTTAGGTCTTTTGTCAATATTCACTAAAGTCCATGATAGTTAATGTTCAATGTTTTAATAGACGAGAGTCATTTTCAGTCATTAGGTCTAGGGATTAGTCAATTTTGTCTTCAACCATGTCCAATAAAGCCATGCAGGCCAAAGGGAGTCCCTTACAAAGTTGTGATCCAAAGATTTTCATCGTCATGTTGACAGATTACGACTATTCTTCAAAACTCCGTTTTGAAGAAAAGTCAAACAGTGTGTCATTTGGGATAAATTTCAAAAACGTTTCCAGTTGATCTCTTCAGGCACAATTATGGTTTCCTTGGCCAAATTCCATTTCATGCGACCCCTGCAAAAAGTGCCAAAAATTTCATCATTCTAGCTAAAAATTCAAAGGGAAAAGTGAAATTTAGTGTTGCATTAAATCAGTGAAAAGTGTCAAAACAAGACATTAGCAAAGTGGGTTTTGAAGAAGCAAAAATTGAACCCATGACTCCAAATGCCTTTATATACAAGTTTCCACAAGTAACAAAATCATTGTGCACACCAAGGCTATAGAGAAATATAAGAAAGTGATTGAGAGTGCAAAGCACGTGTTTTAGGAGAGTTTAGACTTGTTTTTAGGAGCGCGGCGCACACACAGAGGGGCGCGGCACACATAGAGAGCGCGGTGCAAAGAGCACGATGCCGAAATGGTGGATATACATGGGCGCGGTGCACAGACAGAGCGAAGCGCACTGGGTTTGTTGCGCAACACACACCCACAAAGGCCCGAAATTGTTCCAAATTTGCCACAAGTCGTTTGGAATTCCTTCCAATTGCCAGGTAGGGTCTATATCTTGGCTTGCTCATCAAATTTTGTGAATAGGATGATGGTTATGGCCATTTATAATTGCAATAAAATACGCCTAAACCCTACCACTTGAAAACATCAAAGCCATTTCTCTAGGGTTGCAAACTTGTGGTGTTGATGCTAAGGCTTCTCCTCCCTTTCATTTTTCCCCTTCTTTCCACTTTTCCCTTTCCCCCTATCCCATTTTTCCCTATTTTCCCTACCCTAAAACATTACTAAACCCCTATTCCCTGTCCCCTCCACTCATTTGTCAACTATAAAACCCCAAAACCCTACCTTATAAAATCCCCAAAACCCTCCTACATGTCCCTAAACAATTTTTTCCCCCATAACCCCTAATCCCATCATATTATTCCCTTCCTAACACCCTTTTGTATTGTTCCCCTTGGTGGCAGAGATCATATCAACACACAGTTTCATACCATCATCAAAGGCCACCCAAGCACAGTCCATATACAACAGTCATGGCATCTGAGTATTCATCGGAGTATGAGATGGAAACCCAAAGTGATTCATCCTCGAAAGAACAGGCTCCCCGGAGACATCATAAAAGTTGCAAACATGTTAGGGATGAGACAACCACCCTCACAGAATTACAGGCCTGCCCTCTTGCTCTGTCATGTTTCCAGCATCTATCATGTTTTGAGTTTTGGCAAAGGGTGGCTAATGTTCGAGTTCATCATGAGTTGGCCCATCTTTTTGTGCTTCACTTACATGGAGGTCACTCTATCCTGGCCGGTGTAACCTTCACATTGACACCCGAAACTGTCTCATTAGAAACCGGCATACCAAATGTTGGAGAACAATGGCACAAGAAACAAAAAGTGGATTGGCAACATTATGAGCCTTACATTAAGGCCAGTTTCTTGAGGCAGCTCCAAAGAGTTTTTTCATTCAGATATTTGAAAGATGAATATGCTCCACTCATGAAGCTGATCATGAAGTACTTCAGCTGTGAGGGGAGGTTCTCTCGTCTGTATGCCTATCACATCAGGTTGCTCATGCACTTTACCAAGGTACAGATGATGAACATCCCATATTCCATTTGCAGGAACATAGAGAGGATGAACACCTTCATGCAGCACAAAACCCCTCAGCAGCAACTTAACAATGTTTATCACTTTGCCCTTATTAAGATTTTGGTGGATCATCAGTTGGGATTGCAGGGCATTACTTGGGATGACTTCATCTCTCGTGACCTCTTCAGCACTTCATAGGTATTATCAGAGGTTGAACATGAGATAGGTGGTCCTTCTCATCAGTATGAGCACCATGAGACTGCTAATATGCCAGTATTCATCACCTATCAGAGAGGCAGTAGACATTTGTTTGTAGAAGCAAAGCGAGTGTTATCTCCACCCGGGGTGGAAGGGGCCTCGCTTCCGACATCGGTAACATAGGTACATGAGAAGGGCAAGAGGCCCATGCATGACGATGGGCCATCAGGTGAACAAGAGGCCGACTTCATCCTCGTTCATGATGATGATACAGATGTGGAGAGTGCCAAACTTAGGAGAAATATCCAGGAGCAGCAAACGGAGATCCAAGCCTTGTCTCTCAATTTGGAGAGGGCTAAGTGGATTATCAGGTATTTGGAGCAGAGGAACAAATAGCTTGAAGACCAGCATGAGATCATGAAGCTACAAAACATCCGCGAGAATCGCCAAGCTGCCCAACATAGGAGGATTGAGCTCACTCCATTAGAGCAAGAGATTAACAATGACCGAGAGTCTTGGCTCGAGCGTATCAACATCCACCTTGAGAGACTGCTAAAGAAGGCTGACAAGGAAAAAACCATATTGGGGCAGATGGTTTATCACTACAGGGCATGGAACATGCGTTCAAAGGCTTGGATAAGGAGTTGGAAGGCGAAATTGAGGAGA
>APFE031288104.1:0-13646 GCA_000404065.3 Pinus taeda | reverse complement strand
AAAAGGAGTCCAAGAGACCTTGGGATGTGAATCCCAACGGTCACAACAATGTACTATAAATGTATATCTCATGTTAATAAAAAATGAACTCACATGATTTATCTTTCTTATTTTATGTTTCCCATGTGTGTTTAACAAATTTAAACAAATTATATATAATTTAAATTTAAATTGATCAAATTATATATTTAAAAAATAAAATTATTATTGATGTCTTATTAATTTGGTTTATAAGAAGAAAAAGAAAATCACATTTAAATGGGAATTCAACGTTTAAACTATTGTTAATAACATAAACAAATTACTTATAGTTAAACTTAAAATAATAATCCATTCACTTATGCTCCAAAGATAATACAATTAATTTCCTATAAAGTTTTGTGAATGGCACTTACTTTGTGGAGATGAATATTTACATCATGGGTGATAATAATAAGATGTAAAATTTTCATCTAGTTAATAACATGTTAAAGAATTTGAAGAATTTGATTTTCACATTAATATTAATTATGAAGAGATAGTAAATACTGATAAAAATTTGGTTGAACAATTATAAATAATATTAAAAAGTAATCAAGCTCCAAGATAATTCATAAGATCAATTCATTAAGTTAAAATATGTGTTTATAAGTTATAGATGATTTCTTATTTTAATGACCATGTCCTTTCAATTATACAAAAACAAAGAGTGTAATTATTTTTTTATATAGTTAAAAAGATTGACATTAAGAATGGATAATAAAATAAACCAATGTATAGTTGCAATTCACATAAGTTGTGTTACAAAAACATGTACTTTTACTTTGACAATAATGACATATAGATATAAATACTAATAGAAGTTTACTTTAACAATTATAAGTTAAAAAAATAAGGTTCGCTATATGAATAATGGAAACACTGAAATTTTTTGGTATTGCAATTTTCACAAACTAAAATGAAGAAGAACTATGGGCATTTGATACATGTGTATCACTCCTTGTTGCATTTGTATTGCTAAGAAAATTAGATATGCTTTGCCTTAATCTCCTAGAAGAAACTAAATTTGCCCCCGAATCATTCCTAAGGTTCTCCAATACCATGACAACATCTCTCATAGTTGGTTGTTCATTGGGTGAATCTTTCAAACAAACCAAACCAACCTGTATAAGAGAATATATGCAATTGAATACATTATTTTCTTCAAATTAATCTCCTTCCACCTCCCTAAGAAGATTGTTGTCAGTTACCTCCTTAACACTACTTGGAAAGGCTAGATTTACCTACTTGTGCAAGTTTAGGTCTCCAAAAAACATATCATTAGTTGGTCATTTCGTGGTAAGAATTTCCAATAGCAAAATGCCATAGCTGTAAATATCTCCTTTGGTAGACACTCGCTCATCGAATCCATACTCTGCATTCAAGATAACATTCATCAAATTTTACTCTATTGTTCCATACAAAAATGCTGGTAAGACATTTAGAAATAACAAGCAAACATTTAACATTCTAAATGTCAAACCTGGTGCAATATAGCCAATATATCCTTTCAGAGCAAGTGTTGAAGTAAGTGACTCAGTAGAGGTTTCATCAATTAATCTTGCAATACCAAAATTTGTTACATGCCTTGACATGTCTTCATCAATAAGCATGTTATTTGGTTTTAAATCACAATGCACTACCTGCACAAATTAATCATGATGAAGATATTCAATGGCATGGGCCACATATATTGCAATGTCTAATCGTTTTTTACTCCCATTGCACATTCTTTTTTTTTTGTAAGTCAGAAGTTTATATTATATAGCAAAATATAGTACAAAAAATTTGCCGTGGCAGATCGAAAGCAGGGATGAACTATCAACCATAACTAAATACCTGCTCAGAGAGTTCAGAAAAAGAAAACTGCCTGAAGCACACCACGCAGGGTGGCTTGAGCTGAGCTTATTCCTATAATCTGAAACTGCCGAGACCTTACAATTCATGAAATTGACAAAGATAGACTTAGGCCGAAACATAGATAAGGCCGAAGAGAACAAAAGAGAAGGAACTACCCTAGATGAACTTTCCCATTTGACTGATGGTGTCCAGACCCATCTACCACACGTGACTGTCCATCCTCGCTTGCATGGCTACCATCGAATCGTTCTCCTGCATCTCAGTAGTGGCTAGCTGCGGGGTTCCAGGAGCAGGGTTGGTAGTATCTCTCAGAAGCCTTATGAGCAGAGTGAGATTCTGGTTGATTGTTTGAATGGCTTCCTGCACCGTGGTGATTTGACTGTCCAGCGAGTTGTTGTAGTCAATAACTTTAGCCATCTGAGCCTCCGTCAGGTTCACTTCAATGACGAAGTGCTGCCTCTCCTTCTCTATTGACTCCAGAGCTTTGGCTATGAGCGTCTTGGTACGCTAGCTCTCCGCCTTAGTTCTTACAAACTGTGTGGCCCTTTTCGAAGGGGTCCCCGGATCCTTCAACCAGTCCACCTCCGCTGCAATTTCCTCCTCCGTGCGCCCTTCTTCCTCCTGCTTGACCTTGGCTTCCAAATCAGCAACCTTGCGCTTGTTCTTAGCTGTTGCACGGGTTTCATAACCTCTCTGCGCCTCTAGGAGGTCCTGATTTGCAGCCGCACATCGGCTACCACCCGCGTCCATATCTGTCTCGCTATGCTCCTCCCAGCTAATGCAAATATCGTTCACAGAAGCGTGCTCGACACTATTATGAGAGGCAGTGGAAAAAATAGGGGAGATACTCCTTGATTTATAGTTTTTACGATTATGAATCTGCCTGAGAATATCCTTAGTCCCGCAGTAGGTGGGGGTACAGTTGCAATAAATTTGAATGAGGTTCACACAAGCTAGGCCGTTGCAGGTCGAGATGGAATGGAAGTGGCTGCTCATAATCCGATGAGCCTTATGCCAAGTGTGATGTACGGTTGATCGGTTGCTGTGGTTGCTGGATGTATCGGACATACCCTGTTTGCCTACATATTGGTTACACATGCGCTGAGCCTCGATCCACCCCGCCTCTTTCAAAAATAGCATAAATGTTATTGATGTCTTTCCATACGGATTCCTTCCAAGTGTCTTGATTTTGATATTGTTGATGCAGTAAGTTCTGTGGCTTGATCTATAATGATCGATCGCCTTGCTGGCCTGTCGCCGCCGGGAGATCCACCACCCGAGTCGTCCTGTCATTCCATTGTTGTGGTGATGATTACTGCTAATACTGGTTACATCAACATTCCGGTACCGGAACCTGGAGCCGTCACCTGCTAGGATGGATCGGCTTGGTTTGAGTCCTTCTCTGCCAGCTGTGCACATGTCAACTTGAGGATTGGGCAAGCTACCTCCTGCCAACAGCTTTTCGTTATTACGTTCGGGTTGTCAGCACCATGGTTTGCCAAGAAGTCTGCCAATCCATTCGCTTTCCTTCTTACTGATTGGAAAACTATGCCTCTCAATTCTTCTAACATCTCCGCTATACCTTCAGTAGCCTTAGCCAGCCTCCAATGTTTGGTTACCTTACTGGTTTTTGTTCCTCCTTGAAGGCATTTGGCCACCGAGATGGCTAAGGAAGAGTCCCCCTCCACTATGACATTTCCTTGTCTGATGGTTCTGAGAATCTTTAATCCTTGCTCAAGCACAACAAACTCTGCTTCATTGTTTGTGCATTCTCCCAGCGCCCTACAATAAATATGGATTATGTCTCCATCTTGATTCTGAATGGCGCCTCCGATTCCTGCAATACCTGGGTTGCCCCTCGATGCCCCGTCAAAGTTCAATTTGAGGCAGCCCTCTGGTGGCCATTGCCATCTATGAAGTTGCGAAGAGGGATGTGCTCTGTTTCCCCCCGAAGGTGGATTGCTGGAAGCCTCCAATTGAAATCTCTTTAATATGTGTAAGTCCTGTCCCGTGGGTTTTTCATTCGAATCTGCTTTGCATTTTTCCTGTATTAGCTGTCTGATGTTAATAGTTATAGAATCTTTTGCAAATTCTATGTTTCTGACTTCCTCCATGAAAATTCTTCGATTCCTCTCTTTCCATATTGTCCATGCTATGAATCCCTGGGTGCATTTCCATATACTTTCCACTTTGCGAATTCTAGAAAAGTTTCTCTTCCAGTTGGTGATGGTCTCCTGAATGGAGTCCCTGTTCCGATCAAAAGCTTCTAGAATTGCTTCCATCCAGAGCCAAAGCTGGGAGGCCCAATCACAGGAGTTAAAAAGGTGATTCATTGTTTCCTCCTCCTTCAGGCACATAGGGCATCTAGAGGGTCCCCGAAACCCTTTTTTCAAAAGGTTTTCCCAAGTTAGATTTTTCTTCTGCATAAGAAGCCAAAGAAAAGTTCTAATTTTCGGCCATTGAAGACTGTCCCAATCTTTATCGGTCCAGGGCATAATATCTGGTTGTTCTTCACTCTCTATGATGCTCCTTGCTTCTTTTAGGGAGAACTCCCAGTTGCCTTTCGGTCCCCATCTAAGCTTGTCATTTTCAGCAGCTATCCGAATTTTTCTCTTGAGGATTTGTTGATTTAGAACTAGGACGGTTTCCTGTATGTCTTCGTTGTGGGCGGGGTTGAAAACTATCCATTCCCTCCACTCCGGGTCTTCACTGGTTGGGTTCTAGTATTGGTTGACTCTGAAGTGGCCTTCATTTTGTGTGTGTTGCTTCAATGGTTGGAGTAGAGGGGTGTCTAATTTCAGGGACTGCTGCCAAGCATCCTCCCAAAAGAGTGCTTGAGTTCCATTTCTTATCTCCCAGAAGCTATAGTCCTGGACAATACTCCTGTTGGCTTGGGCATGATTCCATATGGGAGATTCGTTGTGGGTTTCCTGCATTCTTATAAGATCTAGATTGGAACTATTTGGTCTGTACTTTTCCTTCCATAGAGTGGCCCAAGGTAGGGTCGTGTTCGAGATCGATTTCCACCAAATTTTGGCTCCGCAGACTCTGTTAACCACTAAGGGATCAACCAAGTTCAGGCCTCCCCTGTCCTTAGGTTTACACAGTTTCTTCCAAGCAACCAACGACCATTTCTTCTTTTCACTGTTTCCACTCCATAAGAAGCAGCACTGGATAGTCCTCATTTGATATAGGATTCCTTTCGGAGCAGGTAAAATCGAAAGCATATACTGAGGGATGGCCTGCAAGATCGCTTTTGTAACAATTAATCTACCTGCAAAATTCAGAGCCCTGTTAGTCCAATGTTTGCATTTCCTCTCCATACTGGCTAGGACTTTCTCCCAATGAACCATTTGCCACGGTTTTAGAGTCAGGGGGGCTCCTAGATATCTTGAAGGTAAGGAGCCAATTTTAAACCCCAGCAGCCTAGAAAGATGAGATTGGATAGCCTAATGCGTGTTGAAGAAGAAGATGGTGGATTTGGAGAAATTTATCTCCATTCACGAAGCTTTCCTAAAAAGATGAAGAATGTCTCTATAAGCCAAAGCTTCCTTAACTGTGGGGGTGCCATGTAACATGGTATCATCCACAAACTGTTGATGAGTGGTAGCAGGACAGGACATGATAGGCTGCAGACCTTTAATTTGCCCTTCTGCTTTTTTCTTTGCAATTAATCTGCTTAGGCCCTCCATTAGGATGACAAACAAAAAAGGGGATATAGGGTCCCCCTGTCTGATACCTCTGGAAGGGCTGAAGGGAGTAGAGGGGGCTCCATTCACAAGGATAGAGTATCTAGGAGATTTAATAAGCGCTAAAACACATTTGATCCATTGTTTACTGAAACCAAAAGCCTCTAAAACTGCTTCTAGGTAAGACCAACTTACCTTGTCATAAGCTTTGGACATATCTAACTGTATGAGCATTCCTGCTTCTTTCTGCGAGTGAAGAGAATGAATCATCTCCTGGGCTAGCAAAATGTTGTCTAGAATCTGCCTTCCTTCCACCTAGCCAGACTGTTCTTGCGAGATGATGCCCGGGAGGATCACCTTCAGCCTATTGGCTATGACTTTGAAATGATCTTGTAGATGACATTGCAGAGGGCTATTGGTCTTAACTTTTCCGGTGTATTAGCCTCCTCTACTTTGGGAACAAGAGCAATGAAGGTTGAGTTTAGAGATTTTGGGATCGTTTTGGAACGTCTTGAGTCTTCCACAATCTCCCATATGTCTTGCTTTACAATGTTCCAGCAGGCTTTATAGAAGTTGATGGTAAACCCATCCGGCCTAGGAGCTTTGTCGCTGGGCATACTCCTAACTACTTCCTCGACCTCTTCCATAGTGATTGTTTTTCTGAGGGCCTAGTTCTGCTCCTCTGTGATTGATTTGGGTATGGCATTAGTTATTTCTTTGATGGCTGCCTCTCTGTTGATCTCTGGTTCTTGCGCTATGCGGCCAAAGTGGTCTGATAGTAAGGCTGATATCTCGTTGTGATTTTTGAGGAGTTCACCCTCACTATTTTTCAGTTCTAGGATTTTATTGGCACTTCTGTAGTCCATGGCTGATTTGTGGAAAAATTTGGTGTTTTGCTCACCTTCCTTCAGCCAAAGAATTCTTGATTTCTGCTTCCATAGGGATTCTTCCTACTTACATCTGTTGTGCCATTGTTGAGTGAGCTCTTTTTCTTGTGCACAGGTTTCCTCATCTCTGCAGCTTGCCGCCCCGTTCTTGTGAATTTGTTCCATCTTTTTTTCAATGATTGCTTTCTCCTGAAATATATTCCCAAAAACTGTTTTGTTCCAGTCCTTTAATCTCAATTTGATGTTTTTTAGTTTCTTTTGCAGATTGAACATTTTGGATCCTTCTTCACTTAAAGGCTCTGACCACCATTTTTCCACCATAGTGAGGAAGTTAGGGTGTTCTATCCAGAACTTTTCGAACCTAAAGGGTTTTTTCCTGGGGGTCCCTGGAATCTCGACCACAAGAGAGATCGGCCTGTGGTCCGATCCTCCGCTTGGGAGTATGTTCAACTCTACAACCATTCCATCTAATATTAAGCTCTCTGAAACTAAGAAACGATCCAATCTTGAAGATATTAACCTTTCACCCCCCCTTCGGTTGTTCCAGGTAAACTTACCATGTTTGGGGTAAACATCTACTAATTTAGCATTATCAATGAAACTTATGAAGACCTCCCCATCCCTGTTTAGTTTCCGAAGGCCTCCTTTTTTCTCCAGGAGGGAGGTGATCATGTTAAAATCTCCTCCCAAAATGAACTTTGCATCAGGGTGTCTTTCAATGAAATTGGTTAAAGACGCTAGGAAAATTATCTTGTCTTCTAACTTCTGAGGACTATAGACATTAATGCAGAGGAAGGATGAAGAATTACCTGTAGGTTGCACTTCCAATGCTAAGTAGTTCTTGCTTGCTTCAGCTGTGAGGACCTGGTATCTCCTTGTGTCCCAGAAGGTTGCTAAGCCTCCTTCTCGCCCTTTGCTTTCTATCTCTAAAACCTCAAAATTTCTTCCTAACTTAAGTCGTAGCTTTTCTATGAGAGCTCTGTTGCACTTGGTTTCTTGTAGAAATAACATATCCGGGTTGTTTTTTTGCATCTGCCTCTTTAACAGCCTTTGTTTAGCTTGGTTGTTCATCCCTCTTGCGTTCCATGATACAATCTTCATATTTAACTAATTTTTGGGAAGGACGGATACTCACTCAGCTGCTTTATCTTACCTGCATTGATCAACATCTCTCCAAGCTCCTGCAGGTGTTCTCCGCTTGACTTGCGGCCTCTACGGTGTTTGTGCCTCGATCCAGAGGTTTTGCCCAGTAATTCTTTATGGTGTGGGATCCCTCATTTGATGATGCCTAACTTGTTCTTTTGTTTCTCTATTACTTCCTTCTGCCGTGTTATGAAGAGGTCCTTGACCTTCCTGATCTCTTCCTCCGGTACTGCTTCAATTCCTTTGGCTCTCCATCTATCTACGAGCGTCGTTAGGTCCATGCCTTCTATGGCTAGGGTATCCTCGAGCTCCAGATCCTCACTCCCCGCTTCACTGGTTAACATCTCTGTTTCTTCGTCCGTTTCTGATGTTCTATCCTGCATATGGATTTCACCATTGAAGGCTCCTGCCTCAGTGCCTTCCCCTAGAGGTTCTTCCTGTCCTTCTTGCCCTGCCTCCCCATTAGGTGTGATCTTTGTTTCCTCCGAGTCGGTATCCAGGTCTAGGAACTCAAAGGGGTTACTGAAGAAGTTTTTTCCTGTGTTTCCTTTGGTATTCCTTCTTCTATTGGCACACTGCCTGTTCTTTGGTTTGATAAAGTTGTTCTTGTCTTTGTTTTTCTGGGTTTTGTCTTCTTCTACCTCCTTTCTGTTCAAAGGACAGTCCCTTACCAGATGTCCATGCTCATGGCATTTCCGACATCTGAAAGGTGTTTGCTCATAATCTAAAGCCTGAAAGTATTCCTCATCCCTGTACTCCAGCCACACACCTTCATGGAGTGCTCCTGAAACATCCAGCTCGACACAAATTCTTGCATAGGTAGTATATCTCTTCTGTAGGGTTGCCTCTGAAGCTTTGACAAACGTTCCTAGCTTATCCCCTATTTGCTTTAAGGCATTCAAACCCCAGTAATCTATTGGGAGAGAGAAGAGTCTGATCCAAACCGGAACTTGAGTGAAGGACTCCTTTTCTGGGACGAAGTTCGGTTTCCAAGGTCTCATATATAAGCCTGCTGATGCTAGGAAATAAGGGCCACCTTCGAATACGCTGTCTTTATCTTCTAGACTTGTAAAGACAACAGTGAAGAAGCCTCTGGCCCCCAGATGTAACTGCACATCTCCTTTCGGCTTCCACTGTTGTCTTATCCATTGGCATAGAGTCCTCTCAGATGGCTAGATTCCCATAAATTTACATATGATGGCATGTTAAGCCATATGCTCCCTATAGGTTTGGATTTCAGGGTCAGAGATTGTCACCCGTAGGCTATCTGTTTTCTTTGGCTTACATGCAACACTGTTCACCGGGGTTCTGTTGGGGTTCGCGCTGGACTCCCCCTCCTTCTCCGGTTGGTCCTTGCTTTTGTCTTTTTGCTCTTTGTCTTCTTGTGGTCCAGCGTCCTCATTTTCTGAGGGTTGAGACTTTGCAGCAGTTTTGTCTTGATTGCCTACTCTGTTCTGCGCCTCAGTAATCCTGACTTCTGTAGATTTTACTGTCTTGTCAGACATAATTGGTGTCTTATCCTTTTTTTTCCTATTATTCAGCATCGAGCTGTTCAGTCCCTCTATTCTGACTCCTTCTTTCATGTTCTGATGTTGTTTCTGCAGGATGACCTGCTTAAAAGTAGGGGTCCCACTGGACCCCTCTGCTCCCATCCAGTCCGACAACAGTTGCCCCTTTCGAAACAGTGCTGCCAGTCTAAATTTGTGGTGTTCCAGGCCTATCACAGAAGCTGAAAAGTAGGAACCCTTGCTGTGCAGTCCGCCCGCCATCGCTTCTCTTTGTCCAGAACCCATATACGCATTTTTGCTTTTGTCAATTCTAGTTAAGCCTAGTCCCATTTCACATTCATCTTCACCATTGTTGTCATTTGTATTAGGATACAAATGTTTCTCCAAGCTTCCATTAGAAATATATTTGCACACTAATCCTTTGAAATCGATGTTGCAACATGAGGTTATGATTTTCACCAGATTTCGATGTCGAACCTTTTGCAAGACACTACATTCTACTCTGAAACTTTTTTCAACCTTGTCTTTTAGCAAGTGGAAAACTTTCATGGCAACAAGTGTGCCATCGCTCAAAATTTCTTTATAAACTGAACCAAAATTCCCCGTTCCCAACAAGTTAGTTGCTATGTGAAGCTCTTGATATGAGACCCTTTTGTGATCTAGCTTTTTCAAAATGGTTTTTCAGGAATCAAAGTTTTTCATAGGCATATTCCTTTTCCAAAGGAATCCTAAGAGTAAACAACATAGTATAAAAGCAGTAGCTCCACTCATTGGAAGTATCACTCTTTTAACAAGTGCAAAATGATCTCTTGGTGTTTGACATGTAGGAAGTTGAAGTACTCGTGATCCACAAAGGCTAGGATTTCCAATTAAGGACATGAAAATTGTTCTATTTGCAAAAAACCCTCCTTCTGGAATTTCCCTTGTGAAATTGTTGAAAGACAAATTCAACCTTTCAAGCATTTTCAAATTCTTGAGAGTGGCCATTGGTACTACACCTGATAAGTTGTTGGAAGAGAGATCTAGGTTTTCAAGGCTCTGTAAATTTCCAATTGAATCTGGAATAGACCCTTGGAAGAAATTATGAGATAAGTTCAATAATTACAGTTCATTGCAACTTCCAACTGCAAGGGAGAATGGCCCAGTCAATTGATTGACAAAAATGTCTATAGCTTCAATCATTTCTATTTTACCAATCTCCATGGGTAAGGAACCTTCTAATAAATTCCACGATAGGTTCAAGTAGAACTGTATATGAGAAAGTTTTGTCATTTCAGGTGGTATATTTCCGATGAGCCTATTGTGAGAGAGGTCGAGCAATTCCAAAATTTATACAATCTCCTAAGTTGGAAGGTATGGTATCAGATAAGTTGTTTTGATGAAGATGAAGCCTTCGTAGTTGTTTAAGGGTTGCAAGGGAATTTTGAATCTTTCCAGAGAGACTATTTCCACTAACATCCAAGAGGCCAAGGTGGTGTAAGCTTTCAAAATCATTATGGATGTTTCCTTCTAACTTATTGTTACTTAAATACAACCTTTCTATTTTTCTAAGCTTTTGTAGTGGTGGAATGCTACCATTTAAAAGATTTTCACTTAAATTTAGAAAGGTGAGGTTACTAAGATTACCAATATGTGGAGAGATGTTCCCTTGTATTCTATTTCTTGATAATGACAAAATAGACAAATTGGTAGAAAGCTTACTTATGGCAAATGGCAAAACACCACTTAATTTATTATTATGCAATGTTAGTTGTCGTAGATAAGAACAATTGGTAAGAGATAAAAAAAAATCGTGTGTATCATTACCATCAAATTAATTAAGATGCAAACATAATATTTCTAGAAGAGATAACTTCCCCAACTCTATAGGAACACTACCACTCAACTTATTAGCTTCTAAAAATAGTTCCTCAAGTTGAGAACAATTTCCAATAGAAATTAGGATATTTCCACTAAATTGATTTGCCCCTAAGTCGAGCCTTTCCAAGTTAAACATATTTGAAAAAGATGAAGGAATGATACCTGACAAATAATTTTCGAAAAGATCAAATACTTGAATATTGGTGAGCCGTCCCAATTCTTGTGGAATGGAACCAATAAGATTGTTTTCTGCAAAACTCAACATAACAAGTGATGAAAGGTTTCCTAAGGAAGAAGGAATGGTACCTGTGAGGTCGTTGTTATAAAAGCTAAGTGGTTGCAAAAAGGTTTTCAAAAGAAGGGACAGTACCTGTGAGGCCGTTGCCTCCTAAGTGAAGTTCTTGCATAAGTGGGGAGGGAAACCAACTCCTCGGGAATATTTCCGAGCAGTCTGTTGAAGGAGAGTATCAGGAGAGTCAAATTTATCACATCCATTTTAATTAATAAAGATACGCATTTTAATCTCACATCGCCCGTTACTCAAAAGTCTTCCATTCTGCCAGGAAAAATGGTTTCCGATGTATTCGTTGAAAGTTGAAACATCTAACGCTCAAGAGTCCAAACGTATTCCACTCTGCCGAGAAAAATGGTTGCCGATGTTTCCGTTGAGGAAATTGAGGAAATTGTTGTCGATGAAACATATAATGCTCTTTGGTCAAAAGGTTTTTCATGTTACTGAGAAAATTGATTTTCGATGTTTTTGTTGAAATATACATAATTAAAAAAATATTTTCCGTAATAATCATATAGGAAAAAGTTTTCCCGATGCTTTTGGAACTATCTAGCATGGTTCATCATCAAAAATAATTTTGTGGGAATGGTTTACTTTTGAAATTGATTTTCTCACTTTACAAACAAGTTATAATTTTTATGTGTTTAAGGCAAATTATATTATAATTAGTTTATTAAACTAATATTTAACTTTCAACTATTTTTCAAAATTTTAAACAAATTTATTAAAATTTAAAAAAATTTATTAAATTGAATATTTTTACAATTGAAATCAATTTTTTAATTTTACATATAAATATAAAAAATATTAAATTAAATATATTGTGTAATGTGAAAATTAATTTTTAAATATAAATATAATTGTTTATAATGAAATGAATAAATTTATTTGGCTTTAAATAGATTTGTATAAAATTTAAAATTTATCTTAAAATTGGGAAAAAATAATCTTCATAAAAATTAATTAACAATACACATGTCAAATCTTGATATTTGTGAACCCAGAGAATAGCCTTTGATTTGCCAAATTTATGATTTATGTTATTGTAACTTGTAATATCATTTGTATCTCTAATTGTTTTGGTTTTTTTGTTTAAACGGTCTAAAATCTAAAAAGAAATCAATCTTTACCAAGTACAATGATAGCTTTGCCAGTTGGCACAATCTACGCATTACAAATGAAAATCGTTAGTCGTTTTAGAACATTAAATACCCGTTGCTTGACGTTGAGGATCCTATGCTATTCCGTTTTAATGCCTCAAAGACAGTCGCTGTACCGGATGCCATGCTAACCATTCTACGAAATGGAAATCTGGTTTTCCCTTTTACAATGGCGTAGTCTATAATGCGAGTTTTTGGAAATCTGGCAAACGGATTTTTCTTCTTTCCCGGCTGATGTGACATTGCCTGGAATTTTCTCTCCGGTCACTAGCCGTCTCTTCCCCGTCGCTGCCAGTCGACCGCTGCTACGCCCTCCAGGCTGTTCAGTCCCCATAGCATGTCATTCATACATCGTCCATGAAATTTGAATTCTTTTAATTGCCGCGCTTTACCTGAAATCTGTTTTGATTTCAATTGAGGGCCTCGTCCCGCCAACATTCCTATTCCCCAAACAACCAAAGACTAAACCTGTGTAAACTGCAGAGAGTGTGTTTTTACAACGAATGTGGATCCAATCCGACATGTCTTGCAATTCGGGGATTTCCCTGTGCCAAAGCCGGGACAAGGCCAGATTTTAGTTAAAAAAATTCGAGCTTCCGCTCTCAATCTTGTCGATTTTAAGAGACTGGGGAGGCATATTCAAAGGTGCCGATTCCAATTTTGCGCTCCACGTTTTCTTGCTCTTCAAGGCTATTTGAGGGACTTGAAGATATTATCATGACATTACTCCCCTCTTCGAGGGTATTTGAGCCGACTCGAAGATTCTCGTTTCAGCCGTGACTTTCTATGGCTACTGCCTGCATTGATCATGGATGTTCTTCCACCCGAACTAATCAGGGAATGTTTGCTAACAGTGCCTTACAAGTCTCACCCCAACCTTATGTAGAAGCTGGCGGGCCATGGTGAAGAGCCCCCACAGGTCTCACCCCAACCTTATGTAGAAGCTGGCGGGCCATGGTGAAGAGCCCCCAGTTCTATGAAGACAGAAAAAATTTTGGCATTTCGCAGCAGTACTGTATATGGAATGTGGAGCAGAATTATCGCAGGATAAGTGCCTGGAGAGTGGAGTGTCATCCCCATTAAGAAGCCTATGGAGTATGATCAATTTATTTAGTCTGTCGTTACTTTTGAGATTTAAAATTAAAATCATAGGGCTTACCACATCATCGTTGATGGAATCAGTTAGTGACTGAATTTCGATAATATTCGTGATTTTAGTGTCTGAATTC
>APFE031288102.1:273690-287235 GCA_000404065.3 Pinus taeda | reverse complement strand
TCTCCTCCGTAGGCCTTCCCCTTGATGTCTTTTTATACCAATTCCAAGGTAGTTTTTTAGTTAGGAATTGGTTTGGGACAGTTGAGGCCACGGGCACTAACAGGTGATCAGCAGGTAAAACCCGCGATCTCCGCCCGAAAATAAGGAGTTTTATAATTTTTTAAGTGTTTTAATACATATACGCGGGTTGGGTATATATGAACCCGCGTATACACGCGTTTAAATCAGGGCAATGTCGCGTACAGGGAATAAAACACTGTTTTTTAGATATATGACCAGGTCTGGAAGGAGGGGTTGCCCTAGGCCATGGCTGAAGCATCACAAACCATACTGGTGAGATTTGGAGCTATAACAGTGTAATACATGTATAACATAATCCTGACAGTATATAGGAATATAAAACATAACCATATAACCATATAACCATCATTCTAGTTAGAGTCCAATCATCAATGCATGACCATATCAACTACACACACCATGACCTCATGCATGACAACAACCACCACATCATTGTACACTTGATCACATGTGAATACTAACGTGCATAAACAATGCATAATCAACCATACACTCATGATGACACCATCAACTTCCCATGGTGACCTCACTGCAACCATAACCCATACCATACAAATACAACAAGCACATGGTCTTATACACAAGAAACACATATGCAACCGACATGAATGCATGACCAACACACATCCCATCTAGTCCGAGGGGTGAACCATGCTCTGACACCTCTCTATGGTATCAAATATGACCCAATGAGAGCGCAATCCACTCTAATACCACTATGTAATGCCCTCCTCCCATGTCTACTCAAGTAACCAGTTAATCAGGGTAAACATGTGACGAGAATTTGCTATGATATGATTCGACTCCCTATGTGTCAGTTAAGGAAGTGGAATCTACATAAACCCATAACACAAACCTTATGTACCTACTACGAGACTCCAGAATGCATCCTAGAGATTCCCCTCACCAAAACCTAGGTCCCACTAAGTTTTAGACCATTAAACCCCTTGACACTCCCTTGATATGGAAAAGGGTGCATCTGAAAACCTCCAGACACACGCACAACAAGGATATGCATGCGTCTCGGGACTTTTCCCCTCAAACCTGTGCCTGCAACTCTGAGATTTGTGCCCCTTTTCAATACCATAATCTAAGTCACTGCCCAGAAACCCCTGTAGCTTTCAAAATCCATAAATTACATGATGACAAGGCTTACAAATAAAAAATTGACTCCAAGACTAGGCCTGACTATCCCCAACCGGGACTAACATTTTGTCGAACACTTGGCATCAATGTAATCTACAAGAAATGAATATAAAGCAAAGCATAAATGACTGATAACTCATATGAGACTTGACAAGAAGGATCACCACCCTCTTCCCTTAACTGTTTTGACATCAATTAGGTCTTGCATCCATTATCCTTTCAGTTACAAGTAAATACATGAAATAACTATGACTATAACCAGCCATATAACCAAGCTTATAACCAGCATTAAACCATGTAAATAAAAACGAAATAACAACCATTAAAGCCATTTATTAACAAGTACAAAAGCAAGAGAACTTATATTTTATTAAACGTAGGCAAGAGTCAACGAGGTTTGGGACTTCCACGTACCACCCGACTGTAGACATGGTTGAACCAAATCTTTCTTTCAACCATTCACCCCCATGCCATATTCTAAGCATGAATGTGGGATCTCATGGATAAACCAATCCAAAACCAACCACGGTAATCCAAAGGTTAAACTACCTCTACCCTCACCAAGATCACAAGACCAAAATGAGCTTGGAATGCCTCCAGACTCCATTACTATCCTTGAGGAATTTTCCATCTCCTTATCTCTTAGGCTTTACCACAATCCACACTAGATCACTAGGCCCTAAACTAAGACACTATTCTTTGGGCTTTACTACAATCCACACTGGATACTAGGCCCTAACCAAGACTCCACCCTCAGGATTTATTGTGTATCCCGCAAAAATCGGTCAAGGGATTCCTAAGCCTTTAGGAATTTTCCTGAGACCACATCCACCTCAGATTCCAAAACCATCCAAAAATTCCAAAGCTCAAAACCGAGAAAACAATCAGATCACAACATGGCTATCCAGGAAAAAAAAAAAGGCAAGGTTGAAAACTATTGTCATAACCCGGCAAAACCATGCCACCAACAACAAGAGAAACATATACCAACATGCAAATCCATGCATGTCAAAACCAACTAGGAAATCACACATGCAATATGTTACCTGTAAGTATTCATGTTGAAGCTGCTTGATCATGCTCCTCCTTGCTTGATCTTTTCTTTCCTTTCCTTTCCTTGTCCTTCCTTTGTTTGCTTTTCCCTTTCGTGCTCCAAAGCTAGAATGCTCCAAACAAACTCTATAAGTGTCCAAGAGTGTGTGAGAGAGAGAGAGAGAATAACAAGAGAGCTCCAAAACAGAACTGACAAAAAGCCATGAATTGATCCTTCGAAGCCTTTTTATTAATGAGGCCTCTATTTTCTTCATTTTCCATTATTTTCCTTCATTTTCCTCCTCGCATGCAACCTGTGACCCTTCACCTTCCTTTTCTCTTATTTTCCTTTATTTTCATAAATAAATGTGCCAAAATACATTTTTTCCTTTTTAATGCCCTAACCATTACTTTTGTCAATTTCCCTTAGTCATAAACACATCCAGTGATGCCCACTAGGATATCTTTTCCCAACATTCAGTGTCCCTTAACCGTAGTCTTATTTTTCCTTTATTAACTTTTATTACATGAACTTTTAACTAGGGGTTGTTACAAGATCGGAGCCTACAAGGCTATGAGTTTTATATTGAGTACAAGACGAACATTGTGATTGATGTGTTGTCCAAGAAACCATCCACATGCACACTCATGGAAATCATGCGAGATTGGAAATCCCACCTACTAGCAGAATATTCCAAAAATAAGTTTGGTTGTGAATTTATGGACACACTCATCCAAAATGACAAGTATAGAGTAGAGGGCGAGTCCATTTTCTACAAAGATAGGATATGTTTGTTCCCTTATTCTAGACTCAAGAAGGATATCTTGAAGGTTGTGCATAACCCACATCTAGCAAGACACCAAGGATCTCTGAAGCATATAAGTATATCAAAGAAAGGTTTTCTTGGAAAGGCCTCAAGGACGATGTGTTGAGACATGTACGAGAGTGCAAGATTTTTCAGTAGAACAAGCCAAGTATACTCTTACAGAACTACTCCATCTTGGGGAAATTCCAGTACTTATAGATGGGAATGCCAAAAAGAGGAAGAAACATTTGGGAGAAATTCTTGTAGTTTAAGTATCAAATCATCACATGAAAGGAGCATATGAAGTAGCCATAAAGGTACCACGGCTTGAGAACTTTAAATCCCCAAGTATAAGGATTTAGGAACAAGGTTTTCCATAGGTAGTATTAGATAGATTTAGTTAATGTTTTGGGTTCAATCCTGATGAAATCAAGATAATGTATGATTTTCTTATAAAACAAAATCATCAAAAGGCATCTGCTAAGATTGGAGGTAATGCATTTGGTGTTGAAAAAATAACATCATTTAATATATTTCTTGGAAAATATCTTGATGCAGCTATGGATCCCTTTGATAATTTTTTTGTCATTTTTGCCTGGTATTTGTTTATTTCGTGCACGATTTTTCTCAAGCTCTTGTTCATAGGATTGACGACCTTCTTGACCAACTCAAGGGGGCTAAATACTTTAGCAAGGTGGATTTGAAGCCTGATTATCACCAAATTCCAACAGAGCCCATAGATGTATGGAATATTGCCTTCAAGTCCAAGGAAGGCCTCTTTAAGAGGTTGGCCATACCCTTCGGGTTGACAAATGCCCCTGCAAATTTTATGAGGTTGATGGATGACATCTTGTGGCCTTTCACCAACTCGTTCGTGGTTGTATATTTGGATGATGTCCTCATCTTCAAAAATAATTGGGTAGAGGACTTGCAACATATTCAACATGTCCTTAAAACCCTGTGGAAACACAAACTATGTTCTAACCTAGAGAAATGCTCCTTTGCATGAACTAGGTCCAATATTTGGGCTACATAATTGATTGGCAAGGCATGCATCTGGATATAGCTAAGATCCAAGTCATTCGAGATTGGTCTGTCCCAACAAATCTAACAGATCTTGGAGCTTCTTAGGCCTTGCCAATTTCTATCGATTATTTGTGTTGGGGTTCTCTCATATCACTTGGCCTTTGAGTAAAGTTACCAAGGGTGGAGCAAAAGCAAAGTTTTTTTGGTTTGAGTGACAACATAAGGCATTCATTGAACTGAAACATTGCCTTTGCTCTACACCAATCCTCACCTTGCCAAACCTGCAACAACCATTTGAGATTGAGACAAATGCATTCAAGAATGCTATTGGTGCAGTCCTCACTCAACAAGGGCACAGAATGGAATATCATAGTGAGATGTTGTATGATATTGTTCGATGGTACCCCACCTATGATAAGGAAATATATTCTATCGTGCAGGCTTAGTGGCAATGGAAACATTATATTTTAGGGGATGAGACGATCATCCACACGGATCATCTGCCCCTTCAATTTATGTAGACACCGGGAAGTTGTAGAATGATCACCATCATAAACGGTCCACATACCTACAGTAATTCCATTTTAACATCAAATATAAGAAGGGTAGCACCAATCACACCATCGCCAGCCTTAGTTGGCCCTTGATTGTGGCACCAAGCACAGTTCTCAACTCTTGTGGGCATGACACCTTTAGATGGCTGCAAATATATGAAAATGGCTTAGACTTCAATGCCACCTACAATATGTTAATAGTTGAAAGGCCAATTCTAGACTTCCACCTTCATGATGGATTGTTATGCTATTTGGGACATCTATGTGTTCCTTCAAGCGAGAATACCAAGCTGATTTGGGAGGCGCATTACAATTGGGTCGCAAGACATTTAGGTGTGGTGAAGACAGTAGTAGTACTACAAAAGTATTTTACTGGCCAAACTTCTGACAGGATGTCAGAAAATATATCAGATCTTGCACTGCTTGTGCCATCGTCAAGCCAACCATTAAGAAGCAAGGCATGTACACCCCTCTACCCACTCATATCTAGCCTTGGGAATCCATCTCCATGGAGTATATGTATGGATTTCCTTCTACCAATCATGTAATGACTATGTATTTGTGGTCGTTGATAGTTTTTCTAAGATGGCCATATTCGGTGTCTGCAAGAAGAATATCACAATAGAAGTCATTCCTGAACAGTTCTTTGAACAAGTGTGAGTGCATTTTGGCATCCTGTAGACCATTATATCAGATAGGGATAACATGTTCCTAAGCACATTCTAGTCAAGCCTCTGGTAATTGTTGGACACCAAACTCGCCAAGTCAATTGCATTCCACCCCCAGACTAATGGTCAAATAAAGGTTGTCAACAAGATGATAGTGAACATACTATGCATGTACAATTCTAAGCATCCACGAACATGGGATGAGAGTCTTCCCTATGTGCAAAACAGCTATAATAGGGCTCTCCATAGCACAACTAGCCAAAACCCCTTTCAAGTGGGCTTGGGTTTTCAACCATTCTGTCCCATTGATGTTGCAATGCCTCTTGCAACTACTCAAGCAGAATCTACTCATGTTCAGTCTGAGGTTGATAAAGCCATCAAATTTATTGAACACATCTACCAGTAGATTCATGACATCTTGGATAAATCTAATGCTAATTATAAACAATGTCATGATCAACATTGGGTGCCACATCAGGTTCAATTGAGCAATAAGGTTTGGTTGCATTTGCAGAAGGAACACCTTGTCGGAGCCCATCAGAAGCTTCGACCACTCCAATATGAGTTGTACACTATCACCAAGATTGTGGGTGACAATGCTTTCGAGCTAAGTATCCCCCCATTCATTGGCATACACCCAGTATTCAATGCGAACTACCTTCAACCATACTTTCCACCATTGTTGGACACATCAGACATTGCTGAGAAATTGACAACGACAAAGTTCAACCTAGATTTCATTGAACAAGATGCAACTAATCAAATCATGGACACACAAATTAAGAACATTTTCCAACAGAGGATTCAACTGAATCTGGTTGTTAAAGCCAGCTAGCTCCTGCACCAAGGCAAGTGGTTCACCAGGGACCAAGTTCAACAATAGTTTCCTCACTTCATGGAGGCACTAAACACAATGGGGACCATTGCTTCCTACGGGGGAGGACTGATCCAAGTGGATATTGGTGGCCACCTGCTTATTCCACTTGGACCCCCAACATTTTTTTCTATCAATTTCCTATTTTTCAGCACATTTTCCTATTTCGACAGTTTTCTTTTTTTGGCAGTTTTTGGGTCCTGAACTTTCAGAGCTATTTTGAGACCCTGGATGACATTTTTTGGGGAAATGGGAAAACATAAGTCTTTGACTCATCTTTGTAATTGAAATTTTTTGTCTTGGATATAAAATTCTAATGGCCTAGTGTGTGTGCCAAACGGAGATCATATGCCAAAGTTACGACCCTCAGAAGTTGATGTTCCAAGTAACCCCATCGAGGCCCATACCTTTTGGTGCTTCATCTCTTATGGTTAGGTTTTTGGATGTTTAGGGTTTATAAATATTTCTTCATGATAAAAAGGCCTTCGGGCCTCATTTTAACATAGTTCAGAAGGCAAGTGGTTGCCACATCTCTTCTTTGAGATAAGTTATCATCGCCCGAGCTATTTTCCATTATGCATGTAAACATTTTTCAGCATTTTCTATTTATTAATTAAAGTTCTATTTTGATGTATTTCTATGTTTTTGCTAAAATTTGTATTTCATTTCATTCTTTCATAAATCCAGATCAAGGCAACACTTAGAAGCGTGAGCATTGGCACAATATTTCTTCTAATGGTTGCCTAGAATGGCCTCACTAGATTTTGGAGATAGAATGAAGGTGGAAGATGATTGCATGGAGTTATTACTAAAACTCATGGTCAATTTAGGAGTTGCCTACTTGGGTGTCCCATTTCAACTTAGACTGCATTTCAATGGATAAATTTTCATGTAGTGAACATGGAGAATGCATTATAGACTATCTTGGGTTCAAGAGAAGTTTCACCTAGACATTCCCCCATAGATCTTCCAAAGGTGGCATTATATGGTACCTATTGGTAGTCCACATAAGGTAGAGGCAAAACTTTGATTTCTTCTTATTGTAATTTAGTTCCTTTATAGAGGTTGTGTGAAGTTGAATTTTTTGGTCGATTGAGGGAGAATCCCTCCTTAAAGGAGAATTTGCAAAGAATATATGCCTTGGCTACCAAACAAGGACAAAACCTAAACAAGATTTGTTGTGTGGACTTGATTATAAACAAAACAATGGTGCAAGCATTGGTGGATTTCAGTGACTCACGCAAGTTATTGAAGAAGGGGTTGGCTAGTGAACTTAGACTTAGTTTTGGATAGTGTAATGCTTGAGTTGAGATGGTTAATTCTAAGGCAAAGGAAGTAAATTGGGTTTCATTTATAGTTCACATTTAGTTGGATAAATTCGAAGGGTTGTGTAAACTTCCCAGTGTTACAAGAGGATGACCTTGAATTCCTAATTTGGTAGATCTTCCTAAGGAAAACTCAATCAATCCTCGTGTCATTTGAGGATAAGTTACTGACGCTTGGTGGATGGAAGACTTGTGTTGTACGCACAATAAAAAGCAAGATAGACAAAAAAAATATGCAAATGGTTTCTACATTGAGCATGAATAGGGTGGATTGACACCCAGAGTATTAGCTTTATGTTGCAATATTGATTAGAGAAAAGGATGAGGGTTGATTGGGGATGCATGTTCTACCAGCACTTGCCAATGTGTTGGACAATTTTGCATATCAAATGTTTGAGTCTATTAAGCATAAAACCCCTTATTAAGCCCTAAATGTTGAGTTATTACATCTATAAAGTTATACTTTTAGGTTATCCAAAACCTTTCATTATGATTTTACCCTTTGACTCCTATAGATATATACAAAGGAGACCTAGTCTTAGGATCATCTCATCTTATATTTTGTATTGGATTTCAATGTAAAAGAAGGTTTCCTCCTCAAAATGGATTATATTCGTTACTACCATTTTTAAAGTGCTTGGATAATTACATTTGGTATATTAGTCTGTTATCCTAGGGTTTTTCTCCTTTAATCAAGATATTGGCATTTTTGTTATAAGGTTTTTCCTATAAATTTTCAAACAATGAAATTTTGTGGAGGACAACATAAAACACCAACAAGAGGTTCTCAAACTATTGAAGGACAAATTGATTATAGCACAAAATAGGATGAAAAAACAAGCAGATCAACATCACAATGAAATGGACTTTGAAGTGGGGCATTGAGTATTTTTGAGGTTACAATCATATAAACATATATACCTCAAGCAACAAAATAGGGACAATAAATTAGCACCCATGATTATAGCCCCCATAAGGTGTTGCAAAGGCTTGGACGTATGGCTTCCAAAATGAAGTTACCTTAGTCTTCACGTGTACATCCAATTTTCCATGTTTCTTGCGTAAATAAGGTGACCGATGACATGATCCTAGTCAAAACAATTGTACCATTAATGAAGAAGGGAAAACCATACTAGAACTACAAACAATCCTTGAGATAATGAATAAGTTACTACGAAATCATGCAATTATTGAGTACCTCATCAAATGTAAGAACCTACCGATGGAAGATGTGACATAGGAAGATGAGTTCTTCATGTAGAAACACATTCATTTAATCATAAAATAGTTGTCTCAAGGGTATGCACATGTCAAGCATAAAACCTCTTATTAAGACGTAGATATTGAGTTATTACATTTCTAGTGTTATATAATTAGGTTGGCCAAAGCATTTCATTATACCTTTTGTGTCGTATACATACAAAGGAGTCTGTCTTATGGTCATCTCATCTTGTCTTTTGCCTTGGATTCATTGTAAAAGGAAGTATCCGTCTAAAAGTGGATTGTATTCATTCAATTTTTATAATTTTTGAGGCATTTGGATCATTACAAAGTCTTTGCCTCAAGTTCTTTCATATAAACACATTATTGATCATTGTATTGAGTATGAACCAAAGTTGTAGCCTCGGGATAGGTCTCCCTATTGAATTTCCAGACCTGAATTAGATGAATTTAAGTAGTGGTTGACTAAGCACATCGATATTGGCTTCATTAGGCATTATAGGTCCCCATATGGTGCACCTATCCTCTTCCAAAAGAACGACATGAAATATTTAAGGATGTTCTTAAATTGTCATGCACTGAACAAGCAAACCATCAAAAACTAGTATCTCTTACCTTCAGCATTAGATTGTTTTAACAAGTTGGCTAAGGAAAAGGTTTTCTCATAGTTAGAATCAAGATAGGTTTTCTAACAGTTAGAATCAAGATAGTGGTACCACAGAGTGAGAATTGTGGAAGGAGATGAGCTAAGGATGGCCTTTGTGACACAATATGGTAGGTTTGAGTTTCTTTTTGTGCCTTTTCGTTTGTGAAATGATCTTGCTACCTTTTGCACGTTGGTTAACAATGTGTTCAAACCATTCTTGGGAAAGTTAGTGGTTGTATATTTGGATGACATTATGGTGTTGAATGAGAACATGGAAGACCATAACAGAAATTTGGCAAAAGTCTTTTAGGCATTGAAACAAAATAAATTATACTTAAAGAAGTGCAATTATGTCTTTGGAAATATGAAATATCCATTCTTGGTCAATTAGATTGGACAAGGACGCATCTACATGGATCCTACAAAGATAAGGGAAATTCAAGATTAGTTGGAACTGATAAAAATTCATGGCGTAAGGAGTTTCCTTCGTTTGGATAACTACTACAATAGGCTTTTTTAAGGTTACTCTAATATTTTAGCACAAATAGGTGACTTGTTGAAGAAGAACATATCATGGAATTAAACAAATAAGTGTATGTCATCATTTCACAAATTGAAGCACAAACTTATGACATCACCTATGTTAAAGCTACAAGACATTCAGTACCCATTTGAAGTGCACGATAAATGCTTCAAACTTTTCCATTGGAGGATTTTTTTCATAGAAAGGTCATCCAATGACCTATGATAGAAAAAAGCTACAGGATCATGAGTGGAGGTAACTTATTCATGAGAAAGAGATTACTACAATTGTACATTGGCTAAAAACATGGAAGATGTAATAGCCCTAGTCAAAATTCCCTGTAAAAGTTAATAACGGCAAAAATACGACCAAGCTCATGGGACACATATTCTAAGTTGAAGGGTGGGAAAAACATCCTTGTGTGGGTTTTCATTGGTTATCATGGCTAAAGGAAATTGGCAAAGGCAATGGCAAAGGCTTTGGAAAGGAAAATGGCATTTTTGGCACATTTATTTATGAAAATAATTGAAATTAGGAGAAAAGGAAGGTGAAAGGTCACAAGTTGCGTGTGAGGAGGCAAATGAAGGAAAATAATGGAAAATGAAGAAAATAGAGGCCTCATTGATAAAAAGGCTTCTGAGGATCAGATAGCAAGATTTTTCTCAGGCTTGGTCAATGTAACCTTTTCAGTTCAGTTTTGGAGCTCTCATTCTATTCTCTCTCTCTCTCATACTCTTAGACACTTAGATTTTTCTTGGAGCACTCTTAGAGAGTGTGACAAACTAGGATGCTTGGAGAAAGAAGGCAAAGGAAAAGCAAGAAAGCATAAGAGGACATCAGGATCAACAGCTACATCAGGTTTTTCTTATAGGTATTGAGTTGCATGTATGTTTTCCTCACTAGTTTTAGCATGCATAGCATATGCATGTGGTTTATTAGTCATGATTTGTCATTGGCATGTAGGATTGCTTGGATTGACAATGGATTTCCTAGCCTTTCGATTTCCTAGATAGCCATGGTGTTGTGGGTTTTACTTTTGTTTTTTGGTTGGTGTTCTTGTGCCTTTGGCTGTGGTTTGAGCTATTAGTTCCTGGAAGCCTTGGTTGGACAAATGCTCTGGAAACCCTATAACAGCTTGGGTTAAGTTGCTAGTCCTGGAAGCCTTGGCTGGACAAATGCTCTGGAAGCCCTGTAATAGCTTAGGTTGGGTTCCTAGTCCTGGAAGCCTTGGTTGGAAAAACGCTATGGAAGCCATGTAACAACTTGCATTAAGTTACTAGTCCTGGAAACCTTGGTTGGAAAAATGCTCTAGAAGCCCTTGGTGGGTTGAGTTACTAGTTCTTGAAGCCTTGGTTGGAAAAGTTCTCTAGAAGCCCGACAACAGTTGTGGGTTGAGTTACTAGTCCTAGAAGCCTTGGTTGGACAAATGCTCTGGAAGCCCAGTGGCAATTGTGGGTTGAGTTACTACTCTTGGAATCCTTGGTTGGAAAAAATGCTTTGAAGCCCTGGAAGGCTTGGGTAGAGACCAATTTGGCGATGGTTTGTGATGTCCGACCGTGAGGTGGAATCACTATTTGATGGGTTGAGGTGGTTTGGCCTCTGGAAGCCCTGGTTCGGTTTTGATGGATTGTTCCATGAGATCCCACATTCATGCTTATAATATTGCATGGGGGTGACTGACTAAAGAGAGATTTGGTTCAACCATGTCTATGGTTAGGTGGTACGTGGAAGTCCTGGACTTGGTTGCATTTTTCTTGTGGAAATAAAATCTCTTTCCTATGCTATTGATGGGTAAATATCCTTATTGTTATGTGGCTCATATGGTTATTCCATGCTTCATACCTTTGATGTTTATATGTTGGTTATGAATGAGTTTTATGCTTGTCATGATGTTTGGCTCATATCATGTTTTTACTTCTAAATGAATGAACAATGTATCTATGGACTAATAGATGAAATTACAGCTAATGTGTTGAGGCATCAATGCTTCTTAGTGATTCTCAAATAAGTATGAGACCCTTATGCTCATTTATGTTGTTAAGACCTATAGCTTTCATGTTTGTGACATGTTTAACAAAATGCATGTCATGGCTAGTAGGGTTCTAGTCTAATCCTTGTTGATGTTTTTACAAATGTATCCTTGTTCTGCTATGAAACTTCATTTATGAAGGTGCCATTCAATTCTGGGTAGTAACTTGGGCTCTGGGCCTGAAAAGCGACACAAATCCTAGAGTCACAGGCACAACACTAGGGGGAAAAGTCCCTAGAAGCTCCCTTTCCCTTGTTGTGGGAGCTTCTAGAGCCTCCCAGATGCACCCTTGTCCATATCAAGGGAGCATCCAAGGGTTTGATGCACTGAAACTTCAACTGGTCTCAGGGGCTAGTTACCTGAGTGGTTCGGATGGCTCCTAGGAGTTTTTTTGTTGATGTGGAAGGTATGTGTGATGTATTTCGTCGATTCCACTTCCTTAACTGACACATAGGGAGTCGAATCGTATCATAGTAACTTCTCATCACATGTTTAGCCATGTTGGACGATTTCTTGGGTAGATGTGGGAGGAGGGTGTTAAAGAAGAACTACTTGTTAAACAACTATTTGTTCATTGTCAAGATAAATAATATGGAAATAGGTTACTTTCCCACTCAACTAAAGTTTAACTTAAGAAGACATGGTGGTAAGACTTCTTGGCAGAGTTTTATAAGATCGTTGAGTATAAATTTGGCAAGTTAAATCTAGCAGTGGATTCCTTGAGCAAGAAGGCATAGCTTGTAGCCTTAAAGGATGATGATTCGTTAATGCCTATGGGAATTGAGATGCACATTTTATCATAAATACATGAGACGATCACAAGGGGATTGCAAAAAGATCCCACAAATTTGAACATCATGAAATAGGTTGTAGGTTTTAACCCTATACAACAATTATCTGCAAATGAATTCTTAAAATAAAAAATATATAATGGCAAGAACATAAAACAAATACACATAGATATTCCCCTAGATCCCAAAATCGGGACTACCAGATTGATTTTTTATTATGTTTCTTTTCATGTTACAATACATTTTTTTCCTAAAGAAAAATCATAACAATCCATTAATTCGAAAAATTGCATGTAGTAGATGCCCTTGGCTGATCCAGGTGGATGTTGGTGGCCACCCACCTATCCCATTTGGACCCCCACAACTGTATCTTTCAGCTTTTTCAGTCTCCTAAATTGTCGCACGGTTTACTATTTTTAGCAGTTTTTCGGGTCCTGAACTTCTGGAGCCGTTTTGAGGCCCTAAACGACGTTTTTTGGGAATTTGGGGCAACATGGGTTGATGAACCCATGTTGCCTCCCAAAATGGTAGTACTCGAATAGACCTTTCTAGCGAGCTATTGTACGCGTAAAACTGAGATCGTATGCCAAAGTTACGACCCCAGGAAGTTGATGTACCAATTTACCCAAACGGGGCCCACAGTTTGGCGTTTCATCTTCTAGGGTTAGGTTTTGGAATGCTAAGGGTTTTCCATTGTTTCTCAACAATAAATAGGGCTTTGAACCTCATTGTAACATAGTTCAGAGGCATGTAGCCGCCACATCTCTTCTCAGAGATAAGCTACCATCGCCCTAGCTGGTTTATTTTCAACTCTGTTTGTAAG
>APFE031288102.1:227301-266159 GCA_000404065.3 Pinus taeda | reverse complement strand
ATGTATGTATGTATGTATGTATGTATGTATGTATGTATGTATGTATGTATAAAATGTGGGGTGGCACGCCGCCATCCACCCCAACCACTATACATTATATATATCATATATAATATGTATGGCCCAACGGCCACACCATAAATGACACCACATTATATGTTATAATGGGGCCAAAGGGAATCGAAACCCCACAGGAAGCCCCACAAAAGCGCCAAACACAAATTACAACGACCACACACCAATTCGGGGGTCCTGTGGTGTTTGGCCCTAAAACCTCCCCAATTTTTTAGCCTTAATATACCTACGCCAACCGACATGTCCATGTGGGCTTTGTAAAATTTGCTCGGAGGAAGAGAAGTGTGCATGAATGCCAAGGAAGTGGAACCACGCCTAGTATGAATTTCGAGAATATACTTTGATGTAGAGGAGGAATCTTGGATATTCCCTAAAGGGAAAATTTTCCAAGTGTCATATTCATGCCAAGTTTATACTCAAACGAACCAGAATTCGCCAGAAGTTTGATGGTGCGATCGGTTTTCTGATCTGAGCAGTAGAATTTCAGTCAACCTGCAAATCTTTATGGAATCTTGAGGAATATTTGAGATTCCCTAGGGGCCCGAAATTGACAGTTTCATAAAAAGGTCGACTTTATATTCATTCTTCTCAGTTCTTTGCAAGAAACATCATGGTGTGATCAGTTTCTTCATCCAAGAAGCCAAATTTCAGTCAGCCTGTAGAAGAAAATCTTTCGGGAATCTTTAAGATTCTCGGGGAGCCCAAATTTGGCAGTCAGAAAGGGGTTGAGTTTACAATTATATTTCACGGTTTTTCACCAAGAATTCAACCGTGCAGTATGTTTCGTCAACAGAGATGTGCATTTTCAAGCCATCCTCGGATGTGGAGGTATAAGATGCATTGGTGCCATGCCTTCTTTTGATTTTTGCTAAGATGATGCTTTGATGTTGATATCTTTGTTTGCTACTATGTTGGAGGATCCTTCTATGCCACTTCATGTGAGAGTTTGGTATTTTGTCATGCTGATGGAAAGATTTTATGAGTGAGAGTTCTTATAGAAGAGCGTCTCATGGAGAGATATGCACTCTAGTTAAAGGAGTTCTTCCTTGTATTGACAGAGAATACATCATGTACTCATCATCATCTTGTAGCATTTAATGAAGCGGCCTCCCCACTATTGACATCGGGCCCAGAGATGTAACCCACACTAGGTGAACTCCGTTATCAACTTGTGTGTGCTCTTTGATTTCATGGTTGTATTTATGCATCATCTTCTTTAAAGTATGCACATGTGGTTTCTTCATACTCTTTCACATGTAATTCTGCTAACATCACAGAATTAAAAGATCTTGGTTAATTCCAGTAGCTGAGAGAATTTGGATCAACTTTGGTGTCAGAGCAGGGCTTCACGATGCAAGTTCCATGAGTGAAAGTTAACCAAGAATACACACGGAAAACTCAAATCCTTTGATCCTAAAGCGGGGTGTACAGTACGAAGATGGAAAATGGCAGATGAGGAAGCTTGAATGGAGGAAGAGCGAAACTATCGCAAGGCCTTCTAAGCCATGGCAAAAAAAGTGGACAAATTGTTTGTGGTATATGAGAAGATAATGGTGAAACCAGAGAAGAAGGAAGGACCAGATAATCATTCCTCAATGAATCGTGAAAGAGAAGGAGGAGATCCTCCTAAACCTCCCTCTCCATCTTCCAGCAAAAGTTCTTTTTCTTCCTCTCCTTGTCATTCTAGAGGTAGAAGAACTCATAAAAATCCCCTTTTCAAGTTGGATGTCAAGTTTGATTTGCCTGTGTTTAGCAGAGAATCTAACACAGAAAACCTAGATAATTGGAACAGACAAGTTGAAGTATACTACCACATAGGATGAAGCCAAGATCCAACTACCATCCCTTCGATTGAGTAGCATTGCTCTTGTCCGGTGGGAAGGCAATTTGCAGAAAGGTGGTAAGAGTAGTTGCAAACTTCTTTCATCTTGGTCTGAGTTTGTTTCCACTTTAAAAGAATAATTTTACCCATTGGGTTATAGATAGAAGGCCTTGATCGAATAACAATATGAAACAAATTAAAGGTCAAAATGTTCAAAATTTTACAGAGGAGTTTAGGAAACAAGCATTACCATTGAATGTTCCATTATACTCTCCTAAAATGTTGATGAAATACATTGGTTCATTGCATTGATATTTGTGTCATTCATTGTTATTATTTGAAACTAAAACTCTTGATGAAGCTAGTGTGAAGGTTGTACATTTTCAAATTAGGGGGAAGCATGAGAAATATGACCACCCAAAGAGGGCAGAAATAGCTAAGAGAAAAGAAGACAAGCCCTCTTGTACTCATTGTGAAAAAGAAGGGCGTGATGAGGAGCAATGATGGAAATTGCATCCAAAATTGAGACCAAAGAGTAACGATAGAAAAGAGAAGCAGAAGACAGACGCAACTATTGATCCAAGATCTCTCCACTACCGGAATTAACCAAGATATTTTACTTATGTGATGTTAGTAGAATTGCATGTGAAAGAGTATGAAAAAAGACATGTGCATACTTTAAAGAAGAGGAAACATAATGACAACCATCAAATCAAAGAACACAAACAAGTTGATAACGAAGTTCACTCAATGTAGGTTATGTCTCCGGGCCCGATGTCAAGAGTGGGGGGGACATTTCATTAAATTTTTCAAGATGATGATGAGTACATGGTGTAATCTTTGTCATTACAAGGATAAACTCCCTCAACTAGAGTGGCATGCCTCTCCATGAGACATTCTCCTATAGGAACTCTCACTCATATCGGCCCTCCTTTAGCATGACAAGATGTCAAATTCTCACATGAAGTGGCATACAAGTATCCTTCAACAGAATGCTAAACAAGAATCTCAACATCAAAAAACATCTTCTCAACAAATCAAAAGAAGGACATGGCATCACTACGTCATACACTTACACTTTCGGGGATGGCCTAAAAATGCACAACTCTACTAAATAAATCAATTGCACCGTTAAATTCATGCCAAGAGACTATAAAATTGACCCCTTTTTGACATCGTCAAAATTTGAACCCTTAGGAATCACAAAGATTCCTCAAATATTCATTCTCGTTGGTTGACTAGAATTATGTTGATCATATGACAAATCTAACTTCACCATTGCGCTCCTTGTGAAAAACTGAGTAAAATGAGTATAATTCCAGCCTAGTTCTGAAACTATCAAAATTTGGCCCTTACAGAACCTTTTAGATTCCTCATGACTCCACAAAGATTCCTAACTAAAAGTTGATTGAAAATATGTTGCTCATATGAAAAATCTAACTTCACCACTGCTCTCCTTGCAAAAAATGAGTAAAATGAGTATAAAGTCGGCATGGTTCTGAAATTGTCAAAATTTTTCCCTTAGGGAATCTTTTAGATTCCTCATGATTCCACAACGATTCATCTTAGAAATTCAATTGAAAATATACTGCTTAGATCACAAATCTAACTTCACCACTTCGTTCCTTGCGAAAAACTGAGTAAAATGAGTATAAAGTCGGCCTAGTTTTGAAACTGCCAAAATTTTGCCCTTAGGGAATCTTTTAGATTCCTTGCATATTCACCTACGTCAGATTTCTTCTCCTCGGTTTGCGTGCTTTCTTTGGGTTCCACCTCTGCATTGGGTTTCGTGCCCCTATTCTCTCGTGGGAAATGTGATTTTAAATAAAAAAACTTGTCGTTAATTTTTCAACCTGCCTTCTTGGGAGAATGGTTAATAGTATTAATTTATTGGGCAGTGGGAAAATTTTAAATTTATTTATTTTATTTATTTTTTATTTTTATTTTTTTAATACGAACACAATTCATTGGCTTACATTTTGGGATCACCTCAAAAATTAAGTAGGCGACAATTTTGCCAATTCCCGCTACCAGAAACCATCACCACAAAGGGCCAAATTGTTGTCTCGTTAATTTTTGTCAAATTTAGTGGCTTCCCCATATTTACTCAGGCTTCAAAATTTATTTAGTGCTCCCCTAACTTTCACCAAAGGGTCTAGTTGACCAAAACATTGACTAGCCATAACTTTTGCATATGATGTCAGATTTAGGTGCCGTTTGCGTCGTTGGAAATCTTGTGACGAGCTCTTCAATATGACCTTGGTTTCATGGTAATACAAGGACTTTTATTTTTCAGTCTTTCCTAAGCCCTCTTTGATCACTGAGTTTTTCAGGAGCCACCTTGAACATTCCTTCCGACTGAGGAGTTTTTGGTCCTCCAAAAGTATGAACACATTCTGCAATTTGCATGTGCCCTTGTCAAGCCCCACTTTCAACATCTGCATTTCATACAAACATGTGTTGCATTCTTTGCAAATTACATGCAAGACCAAACATCACTTAAACAACCTCATAGTTGTTAAGAGTTTATAACACACTCTTTGGTCAAGTTTACATCAAAATCATAACAAAAACCAATATCTCAGTTATCGTCAAAAAGAAGCCCAAACATCATCATGTTGCTTTCATAAGTGATGGCAAACACATCATCACTTTTACAATTATTTCGCAACATATTATTTACAAAATGCAGCCATGACAAGCTACTATATTTAGTAAAACCATCTCTTACTCAACAAAGTGAATAAGTCATCTCCCTATGCCGGATTCATTTGTTGAACATCTTCACTAGTTAGTTCCTTCATAGGTGCTTTTGGGGCATGGAGTATCTAGACATGTGGCTCTCTAGTGTCCATCATTGTCGCGGTGACTACAATGGTTGTTTCTCCTCCAAACTGTCTTGGAATGCTTATTCCTAGTTCGCCTCTAATAAGTTCTCGTGGGACCCTCACTATCATTGGAATGTGATGAGGTTCTTCCATCATTCGTTGTTGGTTGGTGATTGGTTGTCTTGGAATATTCTCCAACCAATGTTTCGACATAACCAAGTCCTACATGGCAAGGAAATTCCTCCTCTTTGTTGGTATTCACAATGCCTTGGCCTTTAATGTCGAGGCCCTTCCCTTGATACCCCATCTTCATCAACAATTTTGATGAAATTCCTGTAGTATGTTTCTAAAAACCAGTGAAATCATTATCATAAAAAGAACATGAAATTCAAAAATCCCTTTTTACCTCAGGCTTGTTATGCTACAGCTTTTCCAAGATCTCCTCCTCGGCTTATAGTTGTTGCTACAAAATTTGTTTCTCCTCTTCTACTTCTTGTAGAAGTCTCTTCAATTCAGCATTCTCTGCTTGAAGGCTCTCGTTTATCTCTTCATTTCAATGATGAGAACAAGATGAAGAATAAGTATATTCTCTCGAAGATGGAGCATCGTCCTTTGTTTTCTCTTTTTCAATTTCCTCTTTTGCCATTTTCTCCTCATAATTTGCATACATTATATCTACCATGTTTTCCATCTTGTTGTAGGCATCGTAAAGATCTTTGTGATCCTCCATTTTCTTTTCTTGTAACACGTTCAATCTCTAATATTCACATTCACAATTTGCATCAACAAGAACACCTCTATGATACCAAACTTGCCCTAGATTCTCTTCGCTACTTGAATTAACCAAGATCTTTTACTTTTGTGATTTTAGCATAATTACTTGTGAAAGAGTATGAAAAACCACATGTGCACACTTTAAAGAAGAGGAAACATAATGACATCCATCAAATCAAAGAACACAAACAAGTTGATAACGGAGTTCACCCAATGTGGGTTACGTCTCTGGGCCCAGTGTCAAGAGTGGGGAGGCCACTTCATTAAATGTTGCAAGTTGACTATGAGTACATTGTGTATTATTTGTCATTACAAGGATAAACTCCCTCAACTAAAGTGGCATGTCTCTCCACGAGACGTTCTCCTATAGGAACTCTCACTCATATGGGCCCTCCTTTAGCATCAAAAGGTGTCAAATTCTCACATGAAGTGGCATACAATTATCATCTAACAGAATGGTAAACAAGGATCTCAACATGGAAAACATCATCTCAGCAAATCAAAAGAAAGACATGGCATCACTACATCATATACCTCCACTTTCGGGGATCAACTGAAAATGCACAGCTTTGCTGAATAAAGCGACTACATCGTTGAATTTGTGGTGTAAAATCGTCTCAAATGACTGTAAACTCGACCCCTTTCTGACACCATCAAAATCTGGACCCTCTGGAATCTCAAAGATTAGTTCTCACTAGTTGACTAGAATTTTGTGGATCATATGAAAAATATAACTTCACCACTATGCTCCTTGTGAAAAACTGAGTAAAATGAGTATAAAGTCGGCTTGATTCTGAAACTGTCAAAATTTGGCCCTTAGGGAATCTTTTAGATTCTTCATGATTCCACAAAGATTCATATTTGCAAGTTGACTGAAAATATGCTACTCATACAACAAATCTGACTTCACCACTACTCTCCTTGCAAAAAACTGAGTAAAATGAGTATAAATTCAGAATGATTCTGAAACTATCAAAATTTGGCCTTTAGGGAATCTTTTAGATTCCTCTTCATTCTACAAAGATTCATCTTTGCAAGTTGACTGAAGATCTGCTGCTCATATGACAAATCTTACTTCACCACTTTCCTCCTTGCAAAAAATTGAGTAAAATAAGTATAAAGTCAGTCTGGTTCTGAAACAGTGAAAATTTGGCTGTTAGGGAATCTTTTACATATTCCCTGCGTCATGGTTCCGTTCCTCGGTTTCTGTGCCTGCTCAGGGTTCTAACTCTGAATTGGGTTATGTGCCCCTATTCTCTTAAGGCAAATATGAGTTTAAATATATATATAAAAATGGTGTTAATTTTTAAGCCCGCTTTCATGGCATAATGGTTGGCAATATTAATTTGTTGGGTCATTGGCCAATTTCTTATTTTAGACAAAATTTGTTGGCCGAAATTTTGGGGTCATTGGAAAAATTAAGTAGGCAACAATTTTGCCAATTCTGGCCGCCGAAAACTTTCACCACAAAGTGTCAAATTGTTGTCTTGTTAATTTCTGTAAAATTTAGCAGCTTCGCCAAATTTAGTTGGGCTTCCAAATTTAGTCAGCGCCCCACTAACTTTCACCAAAGGGCCTAGTTCACCAAAACATTAACTGGCCATAACTTTTGCATACGATGTCAGATTGAGGTGTCATTTGTGTCGCTGGAAATATTGTGATGAGCTCCTCGATATGACCTTGGTTTCATGGTAATATAAGAACTTTGTTTTTTTAGCCTTTCCTAAACCCTCTTCAATCACTAAGTGTTTCTAGAGCCAACTAGGTCATTTTTTGGCTTGCATGCCTCAATGGCAGGTTATTCGCATTTGATGATAGGTTCATGTCACTGGCCTTTGATCGAATGATTTTGAGGGTGTTCGACTTTAGCTTCATTGTTCACACTTGTGTATAGTGTTGTTTACCTTGAGATTCATCATCATCATTGTTGGTTTCTCTCATGCATGTTAATGGTTTACATCATTGACTGCTAATCAGGTGGTTTCTACAATGTTTGACTCCGACACATCTATTCACAGGGTGGGATTCATACTTTTGTTGGTGTTAGGTTCCTATACCAATAGGTGTCATTTTTCATGATTGACATTGATAAGGCCTAATATGTTCAAACCTTTGGCTGGCTGCAAAGGTGTTCCATATTCCAAGAAAACAAAAAATTAAAAAATGAAAGGAGGGTGTGCCCTAAAAGAAAAATCAAAGGGCAAGAAAAATGAAATGGTCAAGAAAAAGGAAAAAAATGAACCCCAAATGAAAAGACCAGTTAAGTGTGCTAGTCCAAAATGCCACTACTATTCCATTTTTGAAGAATTTCATTATGTGCAATCAGTTCACTCATGCCACAGTTAATGGATCACCAAACAGTTCAAGGTTGGCAGACAAGTAATTAGGTAGAGAAGCAAAGGGTCTCAACAGCTAAATCTGAGCCCTTGGAAGAAATAAGGGCAGACTTAGATAGGATGGTAGCTAAAAGAAAAGAAGAGAATCAGGGTTTGATAGTTCAAATGCACCCAAGCAAGAAAGAAGAAAAAATGTTAGGTATAATAGGCTGGGTAGGCAGTTTTGGTGTTGCAGAAGCAGGTTTGTGAGCAATTTTGTCTTTTCAGAATGATTCATTTCATGGATATCATAATTTCCAGGGCAAGGTGTGGTTATAAAGTCAAAAGAAGCATGACTAACTTCCCCTCATTCCGCTCCCAACAATCACTTACTAACCTCCCTCCAAGGACACTGGGATCTGCTCAGTGCTCCTAGTCCACTTCATTTCACGAAAAAGATTAAGTAAAATTGTGTTTTTACTTAGGCAAAGGAAGCCACATTTCTTGTGTAAAATGCTTTTCTTCCATTATGCTAAGTTTCTGAAACTACATAGCTTGGTGTCCTTTCATCTCCCTAAGCCTAAGTTTTTCACTTTTAAACTTAGCGCTTTTTGTTTCAACATATTTTTCATATTAACATATTGACTTTATTATATAAATTCCTATATAAAACCTTTCCCCATCCCCATACTATATACAATACATAAAAACCCAAAATTCTAAATATCCCGCCCCGGGCTTGATTACAAGCCATATGTTAATGACTTTAAAAGGGGATCCAAGGTTTATTTGAAACCCTGTGATAACCCACCCTGTGCGAAAAAGAGCTATGGAATTTGTTTAATCTTTGGTTAAACAAATAACCAAACCCGCAGCCCTGGCAAACAAAGTTAACCCCCGAAAACATTACAAAACGTTGATTTAATTAGTTGGGCCCCGAACCATAACCCTCTGCCATGTCCATCAGGGGTCAACCGTCGGATCTGGGCTTTCCCATCCGACAACCCGCATCAATATCGGAACCCCTCTGATGTCCGAAAGTTACCGTCCAATGAAAAGCGGTATTCCCGCCGTACCACGGGACGCGTGTCGCCCACCCGATATCATCGCATCCCCCCCCCCCCCCCGCCTGAAACAACCTTTGTCCCAAAAGCAGTGCGGGGAATACCATTTACCGCCCCCGCTGAACCCCTGATGACATCATCTAATGACGTCACCCCCACGTCACCACTGCCACCTCAGCTCCATGTCATCTGCCACGTCATCACCATGTCCTCGCTACACGACAAAAGTTCGTCATGCTGACGTCATCCGACCGAAAATGCCAAAACCCGCTAAAGTCAATTTTTCATTGAAAAGCCCGTGAAAACGTCGTTTTTGTTCATTTTCACTTGTTTTCTCTGCACAACTATTGCATGTGAATTACGACGAAGCTGCCTCCAGAGCTCTAGTCCACCACCCGGTCAACCTAATCCGAGACCCCACTCTGCAAATGCGTTGTTCACTCCTGCAAATTACTTCAGTGCATGGTTAGAAACAGGTATTTATCGTAATCCTGCTGGTAAACCCTGTGAATTTCGATTTTCTCTGCAGAATTTTCCAAGCGACCCAAATTTTTGTTAAAATTCAGCGTGTTGCCTTCAAATAAGCACACCAGAGCCACTCTGTTACCCACTCTCTACCAAAACAAAAACCTGCACATTTCGTGTCTCTCTATAAATTTCACCCAGTGAGCCGATACAAACAGATATTTACCTAAATCTTGTTCCCAAGCCCCCTGTTTTAAACTTTCTTCTGCAAATTTTCCAAAAAGTGTCCAAATTTAAGCTCAAATCATCAAACTGCTTTAAAAAGTGCACCATTACCACTATTTTTGTCCATTTTTACCCATAAAACCCTGCAAACTCCGTTTTCCACTGTGAGATTCACCCAACAAGTTAAAATTCGAATTGACTTCAGTCTGTGATTCCCTGAGAAAAGCCCCGGATCCATTGTTTTATCTACTTTTGCTACACAGTCCCAAATTCCAAATTGAAAAATCACAGATACTTGAGCAATGGAGGCTCCAGTGGCCCTGAATGTTGCACCCCTCAATGCTCCACACAAAGAACTGGAATGGATACCTTTAGCTGACAGAGATTTCCAGATTAATGACTTAAGGGGTGACAAGCCTCATCTCTAGGCAGTTTGTGAAATTAGGAATAGCTACCGCAACAATGTTGATGTCTATGGAATTTGGGAGTCCAATATGCCCATATACTACCTCCCTTCAGTCAATGTATTCCCTAACCTCATTCACCAATGCCATGCCAATTATGAGCCCATTCGAAGAGCAGTGATGGCCCCTTCAGGAAATGTCCTTTTTTACATCACCCCTGAATCCATAAATGAAATGCTGCACTTCAAGCCAACTCAACCTCTCACTCCTCATTCCATGGGGTTTTTGCTTGACCAAGGTGCCAAACTTTCCAAGTCAGAGTTAACCCGGATTGCTCAAACATTTATAAGACAAGATCGCCAGCCCACAAAGCCTCCTCCCTATGTCCATGTCTGGTTCAATGAGGTTGGGAAGTTCATTATTGACATGATCTCTTATATCCTGGGATTTAAAACAACGGAGTATGTTGATGAGACCACATTAGTTTTTCTATCCATTTTTACTCCAGGACAACCCCCTGCTGTCAAGTATGATTATGCCACCTTCATAGCTGATAAGATCCATGAGCAATTAATGAGCATGGACAGAGAAAGAGTGTTTAAATACACATCATACATATATCATTTGTTGATGTTCAATCAACCAGATAGTTTTCAAATTTCCCTCAGAAAATTAGATCTCAAAGGAGAGTGAAGGTCGGTAATCTTCTGGACCTCAGTCTTCCACCATGTTAATGACTCTCCTTATACTTATTGTGAATTCATTGACCTGTTCACACACCCAGCCTCTTCCTTATTGGTGACAACTCCTCTTGCTAGACTCTCTGATGAAATGCAGAAAATTTTACATCTCTCCAAAAGCTACAGCATAGGTGACTGGTAATTTTACCAGAATCACACTGAAATCTGGATCTATGGCTGTGAACTATGCCCCTACAAGCTACCCAAATTTGTGCCTATGAGGTTGTTCGCACTTGAGTACTTCAGGCAGTTTATCCATACAGACATAATCCACTTCATGAAGGCTAAGAAAAATGCACAGCTCAAAATAAGAAATCAATTGGGCCCTTTTATCTTCAACAAAAGGGAAGCCTGGGAAGAGGCTGATAAAATTCTAGGGGAGAAACTTAAGCTGAAACAAAGCTTCTATTGGGCTCCATATGACCCCAATCATTTTATAAGTTATAGAAAAGTCAAAAACAACCTAGCTCCATATGTTCATTGCAAAATTCCTGAAATCCAACAGTATGCTAATCAACAAGAATGGTTAGAAGGCACCTTAGTGGAAGAAATTACTGAAGAAGAGAAATTGGAAAAGGCCATGAAAGGACTTGAAAAAACGCTTGACCTGGACTCTTTTGGACAGGTATCCTTCAAGCTGCCTCAGCACATAGGAGGTGATACATCTTTTGCCGAGACTTCTCAGCAGTCCACACAAAAGGCCAGCACCGGATCAGCAAAGGGTAAGGAGGTAATAGACACAGAGCAAGAAACAATGACAGAATAACCAGACACCTCAAAGGAACAAGGCCAAGGGCAAGGTCCTTCAACACAGACTAAGGTGCCTGAAATCCTTGTATTACAAACTCCTCTAAAAGAGGAAAGAGGCAACAAAAGAGACAAAGAGGAAAGCACACTTGTAAGTAGGGTAGCCAGGGGAAAAGAGGCAAAGGTTAAATCCTTACTCTGAAGAGGAACTCTTGGAAGAGACAACAAGCAGCCCAAGAGGTGAAGGAAGGACTGAACAGCAGACTACTCCAAATTTGGAAACATCAACTAGCTCATATCAGCAAGAACTAGAGAGGCAGCATAGTGTGGAGATTACATCCACCAGGCCAAAGAGCAAGCAAGGCTCGGATATTAAGAGAGCATTTACTGAAATAAAGGCAAGAAATGAGCCAATAAGGATCCAACTTTATAATCAATTGCTGAGAATGGCTCCCACAAATCAATAAAGGTTAATGGCAGCATACGATATGCAAGAAGGAAAAATGACCCTTAGTCACTTCAAGCCCACAATGCAGCAACCACAGTCAGTTGCTGATTATATTAGGACCAATCTGGAAGTTCTCTCTAAAGACATCCATCCAATGGACCAGATTGAGTTACATAAACAAACTGGAGAAATGGTGTACTCCACCTTGGCAAACAAGGCATTATTAGCTCACAAATTGCAGAATTCATTGCACAATACCTCTGCCCAATTAGAATTGGAAAAATCTTCCTCCTTAGCCAAGGACAACAGGATTAAGTCCTTGGAAGAAATTATCATGGAGTTGGGGCATGATCCCAAGGATGCAAAAGGCATCAAGGAACTAATAAAGAAGGAGGAGGAGGACATTGCAGCCCTCAAAAAGCAATTAACGTTGCCAATTACAATGCATCCACAAACCACAGAAGTTGCATAGCAGAAAGAAGAGGAGGACATGATGGGTTTACTAATGAGGATGAATGAGAGATTAGCAGAAACAGAGCAGGCATTGGAGAAAGCAATGAAAGAGAAGCAAGGAGTGTCGACCTCCCAGCTACCAAAAACAGCTCCCACAAGCATAACTGCTCCTCCTACAACCCCAAAAGCAGTACCTCCCATTGTCCCAGCAACAGGTACATTAGCCACAGATACTTTAGCAGCAACAACAACAACAGTACCAGATACCAGCATGAGCATGGAAGAGATGATGAAGGCAATAAAAGAATTAGAACTCCAAATGGCAGAGCTAAAGGAAGCCAAAGAAAAACTGGCCAAGTTAGAGGTAAGCTATGATAAATCTAAAATAACTGTGGCAGAAAAAACCAAAGAGGTAAAGGCCTTGGAAAATAAGGTAAAATCCTTGGAGAAAGATCTTACTCTTCATAAACCTCTATCAGAAATCAAAACAATTTTGTGGACTAAAATTGGCCAATCCATCACTGATCAATGGAGATCAATACAAACTATCCATGAGCAAATTGAATTAATAGAAATGGCCCAAGTGGAGATTCAAAAGGCCAGAGCATTATTGGGAAACATGCCCGAACAGGCCAATAGACTAATTCATTTTTTGAATACTCATACCAAAGAACAACTAGCAGCTCTAGATATCAGGGACAGAACAGGTACCATTTTGACAGTTAAAAAGGTTCTAACCATGAGGAATTTTATACAAAATCTGGAGAGAAAGTGTCAAGAAATGCATATAGAAATAAATGCTTTTACAGAAAAGTTTACAACCTTGCAGCAAAAGGGTCTACCCAGTTTGTTAACTAGCAATCAGAGACTGTTGACACATGAACAATATGCTCACAGGGTGAATACATATGTTGCCAATCAAATCACAGCATCATCAACCAATTCAGAAGACATAGCACCTCCCTCTGGACAAAGCTTATATGACAAGTTGGAAATCTATTCTATATTGAGCATGAAATAACACGTCTTTTTGAAGTCTAGCCCAATTTCTACAGGTATACTGAAGCTAATGAAATATTGATAAAACTACAAAGACACCAGTTGCCAACAGACCAATGGTGGCAGAGCATGTTAGAGGTTTTACCAATGTAGTTTTAGTTTTCTTTTGATCATTTGCATTTTAATCAAATTCGATGCACGTGCCACATATCATAAAAATGAAAACAACAGAGGAAGGAAGTCACGCAAAAACGCATTAAAGCGGAGTTAGGCACAGATGAAAGGGCCGGGACAGCAACGCAGGAACGCAAAATAAAGAGATAGCTACCAGCCGACTCATTGAGTCAAAAAAGTTAAATATATCTGACCACCTAAGGCAGCCAGCATAGCAGCAATTACTCCTACATTCGTTGCCCTTTGTTTTCAATGTCAATTACTTCCTTTGAAGAAGTAGATGGATAAAGTTATTGCTTGGTATTTTCTCTATGAGATATTTTGTAACTCTTTTTGTATAAGTACCTCCCCAAGAGATGTATTCGGGGTTGGTAATATCTCTTCTGGACTGTGTTGTCATTCTGAGAATTTTAACAAAAGGTTGTTGAAGTTTACTGTTGCTGCACTGTCTGAATGCGGATTCGATGATCTAGGCCCTACTACAGGATTCCTGTGTCTTTTATGGATCAATAAGTTTCTTCTTACCTGTGTTTTATAGTTTTCATGTTTACAAATATCATATATGTTGCATGCACTTAGTAATAGAGAAAAAGAATAGCCCAGAATTTGTTTAAATACACTCTGTGCTCAATCTCCATTACTACTTATGTTTTCTTCAGAATCAACATAAATACGAATTCTTAACTGCTCCTGTTTCCACTGATTCTTTCACTTGGAACGTTAAACAAGGAATTCTTAATTGCTCCTTGGTAATAGATTTCCCTCTACCAGCATGATGAAAGATTCTTAATTGCCCTTCACCTACTGGCTTCCATTCCATCTATCTCCAGATAATAAAATTGTTCCAAGATTGATTATCTTGCTCTGTAGTATAACCTTTTGTCAAAGAAATCATATTCAACAGTTCATACTCATAGACTCCATCTTCCCAATGGAATAAACTGTTTAGATTCACACCCCATGCCTACTGATGATCACCATCCAACAAAATCAAAACAAAACCCTGTACATCATAACTAGCCTAAAAAACCTCAGAACAAAGCTAAATTATAAAGAGAGAGCCCTCTCTGGATGCAGATTGGCTAGAATCTATATCTAAAAGATTGGTTTATGGTTACCTCGGCCGTATTCCCTCCTTAGTATTTTCCTGGGGGAACAACCTGAGTGATAACAGTTGGATCGAGACAGAGATGAAGAACCTGGGTTTCGTTTGATAAATCCATGTTGCGTGGAGTTATTAAGTATTCATGATCCTTTCTATATGGATGGTTGCATCCATGTTGTGGATCCATGTATTGTTAGATGCTTACACTTTAAGCATACTTACATTAGGGATGTCAGATATATTGTATTATGTGTGATTTGCAGATCTCCTGACGGTGGTTCTTTAAGTCCTTGCCTTTGCTTATAAAGCATTTCAGTCATCACTTCTCGTTCTGATTTCATGCTTTAGGGGGCATCTGGTATACAGTATTTTGTCGCACTCCCAGTATCGTATCTCGAAGTGTCGCACTTTGTGTCGTCAATGTCACAAGTGTCACAAAGTGATGAAAGTTGTGGCAAACAATGTATTCACCATGAAACATGTTTGGAACATCCCTGAAGAAAAGGAAGAAAACTTTCCTTGAGAGCATTTTGAAGAGCTTGTCAAAAACCTTGTTTTGCAAGCCCAGCGCTACTTTTATCAGGAAAATATGTGCTACTGACCTCTAGCATTATACATGACTAGCACTTCCATCACTAATTTTACTAGGAAAATCGGCGTTGGTCCTCTTCAAATAGTTCTTCCCAAAATGGAGGAGAAGCTTCTCTTACTAGAAAGCTCGAGAATGACGATGTGGTTTCAGGTAGATGAAGATTGGAACGAAACCTCCCATTCATGGCCCTAAATCCTCTTTCCATGGATCTCTCCCTTGAGATGTGGAACTCCTCCCTCTTTTCATGGATCCTCAACTCTCTTTCCTTCCCTATAAATGAATTGCCCACCATCCACTAATGGTTGGCTATTGGTTGGTTGGTTGCCATCCTAGTGCCGAATTGTGCCCAAATGTTTCCCATTTGCAAAGAATAAAAATTGTTTGAAGGATAAGGCTTGGACTTGGAATCTCACTTGAAGAAGGCTTCCAACATCAAGGCTTCATTGGTTGTAATGCTCCCTTTTTCATCTATTAATAATACAATATATGTTTTCTTTCCATAAATCTGTTAATTATTGTCCTTTATTGTGATGTTCCTTGATCTGTTACATAATTTGCATTATAAAATGTTATGCTTTGTATAGTTTTGTTGTCTCCACTTGATATTTCTTGCATGCACTCATCTACACAAGTAAAGAGGAGATCATGAGCTTGGAAGCCAAAGAGACAAGGTCAACAACAAGGGTATTAGCATGAGAGAGAGGTAGGAGATCTATCCTCCTTTGCAAATTCTAGTATGAATTAGGAAATATTACATGTAATTTTCTTTTGTAGTTGCTAGATCCTCCCATAGGACTAGAGGGATCGTTTTTGTCCGCATAAAGTATTGCATGCACAAAAATATATGCTGCTCAAATGACAAATATGACTTCACCACAACTCTCCTTGCGAAAAATGAGTAAAATGAGTATAAATTCAACATGGTTCTGAAACTATCAAAATTTGGCCCTTAAGGAATCTTTTAGATTCCTCATGGTTCCACAAAGATTCCTATTTGCAAGTTGACTGAAGATCTGTTGCTCATATGACAAATCTGACTTCACCACTAAGCTCCTTGCAAAAAAATAAGTAAAATGAATATAAAGTCGGTATGGTTCTGAAACAATCAAAATTTGGCCTTTAGGTAATCTTTGAGATTCCTTGCATATTCCCCTACTTCAGGGTTCCTCTCCTTGGTTTTCGTGCCTGCTCATGGTTCCACCTCTGCATTGGGTTGTTGCCCTTGTTCTCTTGTCGCAAATATGAATTTAAATAATAAAAAGTTGACATTAATTTTTAAGCTCGCCTTCCTGGTAGAATGGTTGGCAGTGTTAATTTGTTGGGTTGTTGACCAATTTTAATTTTCTTGTTATTTTTTTATTATTTTTAAAAATATAGACAAAATTCATTGGCCAAAATTTTGGGGTCACCGAAAAAAATAAGTAGGCAACAATTTCACCAATTCCGACCGCCGAAAACCGTCACCACAAAGTGCCAAATTGTTGTCTCATTAATTTTCGCTAAATTTAGCAGCTTTGCCAAATTTAGTCACGCTTCCAAATTTAGTTAGTGATCTATTAACTTTAGCTAAAGAGCCTAGTTGACCAAAACATTGAGTGGCCATAACTTTTGCATACGATGTTAGATTGAGGTGTCGTTTACGCCGTTGGAAATCTTGTGTCGAACTCTTTAATATGACCTTGGTTTCATGTTAATACAAGAACTTTGATTTTTTAGCCTTCCCTAAACCTTGTTTCATCACTAAGTGTTTCAGGAGCCACCTAGATCATTCCTCCGCACTGAGGAGCTTTTGGTCCTCCAACGTATGAACACATTCTGCAATTTGCATGGGCCCTTGTCAAACCCCACTTTCAACATCTGCATTTCATGCAACCATGTGGTGCATTCTTTGCAAATTACATGCAATACCAAACATAACTCAAACAACTCCATATTTGTCAAGAGTTTATAACACACTCTTTGGTCAAGTTTACATCAAAATCATAGCCAAAACCAATACCCCATTTAGCGACAAAAAGAGGCCCAAACATCATCATGTTGCTTTCATAAGTGATGGAAAACACATCATCATTTTTACAATTATTTTGCAACATATGATTTACAAAATGTGGTCATGAAAAGCTACTATATCTAGTAAAACAATCTCTTACTCAACAAAGTGAATGGGTCATCTCCCTTTGGCGGATTCGCTTGTTGAACATCTTCACCATTCATAGGTGTTTTTGGGGCACGGAGTATCTAATATATGGCTCTCTGGTGTCCATCCTTGTTGCAGTGACTACAATGGTTATTTCTCCTCTAAACTGCCTTGGAACGCTTATTCCTGGTCTGCCTCTGATAAGTTCTCGTGGGACCCTCACTATCATTGGAATGTGATGAGGTTCTCCCATCATTCATTGTTGGTTGGTCATTGGTTGCCTTGGAGTACTCTCCAACGTCTGTTCTAACATACCCAAGTCCCATACGGTGAGGCAATTCCTCCACTTTGATGGGATTCACAACGCCCTAGGCTTTAATGTCGAGGCCCTTCCCTTGATACCCCATCTTCTTCAACAATTTTGATCCAATTCTTGTAGTATGTTTCTCAAAAACAGCGAAATCATTATCATAAAAAGATCATGAAATTGAAAAATCACTTTTTACCTTGGTCTTGTTATGCTGCAACTTTTCCAATGCCTCCTCCCTGGCTTGTAGTTGTTGCTACAAACTTTGTTTCTCCTCTTCTACTTCTTGTAGAAGTCTCTCCAATTCAACATTCTCTGCTTGAAGGCTCTCATTGATCTCTTCATTTGAATGATGAGAAGAAGATGAAGAAGAAGTATATTCACTCGAAGATGGAGCATCTTCCTTTGCTCTCTCTTTTTCACTTTCCTCTTTTTCCATTTTCTCCTCATAATTTGCATACATTATATCTACCATGTTTTACATCCTATAGAAGTCCTTGTATAGATCTTTGTCATCCTCCATTTTATTTTCTTTCTACACATTCAATATCTAGTATTCACATTCGCAATTCGCATCAACAAGAACACCTCTCTAATACCAAACTTGATCTAGATTCTCTCCACTACCGGAATTAACCAACATATTTTACTTTTGTGATGTTAGCAGAATTACATGTGAAAGAGTGAAAAACCACATATGCATACTTTAAAGAAGAGGAAACATATTGGTAGTAATCAAATCAAAGAATACAAACAAATTGATCACGGAGTTCACCCAATGTGGGTTATGTCTTTGGGCCCAGTGTCAAGAGGGCGGGGGGCTTCATTAAATGCTAAAATATGATGATGAGTACATGGTGTATTATTTGTCATTACATGGATAAACTTCCTCAACCATAGTGGCATGTCTCTCCACGATACGCTCTCCTATAGGAACTCTCACTCATATGGGTCATCCTTTAGCATGACAAGATGTCAAATTTGTTGGGTTGTGTTATATTCTTTCCACGACTAACCTACGTAGTGAACCGGGGGGTTAGAGGGGGGGGCGGCAGCCCCCCTATCCGGGGGGTTTGAGGGGGGCGGGTAGCCCCCCTCTACGGGTCTAGGGCAGCGCCCCGAGAAAAAAAATTTTGGACCCTATATTAAGGTTGGGCGAACCTACCTATGGTTTTCGGTCCATGGTATTGGATGCTTCGGCATGTATAAATATGTATTGTAACATTGAAAGGAACATAATGAAAAATCAAGCTGGTAGTCCTGGTTTTGGGATCCAGTGGGAAATCTTTGTGTATATGTGTTTTATGTGTTATGCTCTCACATTTTTATTTTTCCTATGATTTAGAATTCGTATGCAGGTAATTTCTGTACGGGGTTAAAACCTACAAAATTCTCCAATGAATTGTCATACAATTATCCTCCAATAGAATGGTAAACAAGGATCTTAACATCAAAAACATCATCTTAGCAAATCAAAAGAAAGAGATGGCATCACTGCATCACATACCTCCACTTTCGAGGATGGCTTGAAAATGCACAACTCTGCTGAATAAATCGACTGCACCGTTGAATTTGTGGCACAAAATTGTCTCAAATGACTGTAAACTCGACCCCTTTCTAACATCGTCAAAATTTGGACCCTCAACAATCTCAAAAATTCCTTCTCGCTGGTTGACTGGAATTATGTGGATCATATGACAAATCTAACTTCACCACTGAGCTCCTTGTGAAAAACTGAGTAAAATGATTATAAATTCGGCTGGGTTTTGAAACTGTCAAAATTTGGCCCTCAAGCAATCCTTTAGATTCCTCATGATTCCACAAATATTCCTCTTTGTAAGTTGACTGAAGATATGTTGCTCAGATGAAAATTTTGACTTCACCACTACTCTCCTTGTGAAAAACTAAGTAAAATGAATATAAAGTTGACATGCTTCTGAAACTGTCAAAATTTGGCCTTTAGGGAATCTTTTAGATTCCTCATAATTCCACAAAGATTCCCCACTACAAGTTGACTGAAGATCTGTTGCTCAGATGATAAATCTGACTTTACCACTACGCTCACTGCAAAAAACTGAGTAAAATGAGTATAAAGTCGATCTAGTTCTGAAACAGTGAAAATTTGGCCCTTAGTGAATCTATTAGATTCCTTACATATTCTAATGTGCCAAGGTTCCGCTCCTCCATTTTTGTTCATGCTCAAGATTCCACCTCTACGTTGGGTTACTTGCCTTTGTTCTCTTGTGGCAAATATGAGTTAAAATAAAAATTTAAAAATGACGTTAATTTTTAATTTCGCCTTCCTAGCAGAATAGTTGGCAGTATTAATTTGTTGGTTCGTTGGCCAATTTTAAATTTTTTTGTTATTTTTTAATTTTTAAAAATATAGACAAAATTCATTCGCTGAAATTTTGGGCTCACCGAAAAAATTAAGTAGGTGATAATTTTGCCTGTTCCGACTACTGGAAACAGTCACCACAAAGTGCCAAATTGTTGTCTCGTTAATTTTCGCTAAATTTAACAGCTTCGCCAAATTTAGTCACGCTTCCAAATCTAGTTAGCGATCTGCTAACTTTAGCTAAAAAGCCTAGTTGACCAAAACATTGAGTGGCCATAACTTTTGCATACGATGTTAGATTGAGGTGTCGTTTGCGCCGTTAGAAATATTGTGATGAACTCTTCGATATGACCTTGGTTTCATGTTAATACAAGAACTTTGATTTTTTAGCCTTTCCTAAGCCCTCTTGGATTACTGAGTGTTTCGACAACCACCAGGATCATTCCTCCTCACTAAGGAGCTTTTGGTCCTACAAAAGTATCAACACATTCTACAATTTGCATGTGCCCTTATCAAGCCCCACTTTCAACATCTAAATTTCATGCAAACATGTGGTGCATTCTTTACAAATGACATGCAAGACCAAACATGACTCAAACAACCCCATACTTGTAAAGAGTTTATAACACACTCTTTGGTCAAGCTTACATCAAAATCATATAAAAAATCAATACCCCAGTTATCAAGAAAAAGAGGTCCAAACATCATCATATTGCTTTCATAAGTGATGGGAAACACATCATCATTTTTACAATTATTTCGCAACATATGATTTATAAAATGCAACCATGACAAGCTACTATATCTAGTAAAACCATCTTTTACTCAAAAAAGTGAATGGGTCATCTCCTGTGACGGATTTTCTTGTTGAACATATTCACCAGTTGGTTCCTTCATAGGTGCTTTTGGGGCATGGAGTATCTGACATGTGGCTCTCTAGTGTCCATCCTTGTCACATTGACTACAACGGTTCTTTCTCATAAAAAATGTTTTTGAGTGCTTATTCCTGGTCCAACGCTGATAAGTTCCTGTGGGACCCTCACTATCACTCAAATTTGATGATGTGCTCTCATCGTCCATCGTTGGTTGGTCATTGGTTGTCTTGGAGTGCTCTCCAACCTTTTTTCTGACATACCCAAGTCCTACATGGTGAGGAAATTCCTCTACTTTGATGGGATTCACAATGCCCTAACCTTTAATCTTGAGACCCTTCCCTTAATACCCCATATTCTTCAATAATTTTGATCCAATTCATGTGGTATGTTTCTCAAAAGCAGCGAAATCATTATCAAAAAAAGAACATGAAATTGAAAATTTTCTTTTTACCTCAGTTTTGTTATGCTGCAACTTTTCCAAGGCCTCCTCCTTGGCTTGTAGCTAATACTGCAAACTTTGTTTCTCCTCTTCTTATTCTTGTAGAATTCTCTTCAATTCAACATTCTCTGCTTGAAGGCTCTTGTTGATCTCTTCATGAATGATGAGAAGAAGATGAAGAAGAAGTATATTCACTCAACGATGGAGCATTGTTCTTTGCTCTATCTTTTTCACTTTTCTCTTTTGCCATTTTCTCCTCATAATTTGCAAACATTATATCTACCATATTTGCCATCTTGTAGAAGGCCTCGTCGAGATCTTTGTGATCCTCCATCTTATTTTCTTGTTTCACGTTCAATCTCTGGTATTCACATTCACAATTTGCATCAATAAGAACACCTCTCTGATACCAAACATGATATGGATTCTCTCTGCTACCAGAATTAACCAAGATCTTTTACTTTTGTGATGTTAGCATAATTACATGTAAAAGAGTATGAAAAACCACATGTGCATACTTTAAAGAAGAGGAAACGTAATGACAACCATCAAATCAAAGAACATAAACAAGTTGATAATGGAGTTCACCCAGTGTGGGTTATGTTTCTGGGCCCGGTGTCAAGAGAGGGGGGTTGCTTCATTGAATGTTGCATGATGATGATGAGTACATGGTGTATTCTTTGTCATTACAAGGATAAACTCCCTCAACTAGAGTGGCATGTCTCTCCACGAGAGGTTCTCCTATAGGAACTCTCACTCATATGGGCCCTCCTTTAGCATGAAAATATGTCAAATTCTCACATGAAGTGGCATAATATTATCCTCCAACAGAATGGTAAACAAGTCTCTCAACATCAAAAACATCATCTTAGCAAATCAAAAGAAATTCATGGCATCTCTGCATCATATACCCCCACTATCGGGGATGGCCTAAAAATGCCCAGCTCTGCTGAATAAATTGACTGCATCATTGAATTTGTGGTGTGAAATCATCTCAAATGACTGTAAACTCTACCCCTTTTTCAAACCGTCAAAATCTAAACTCTCGAGAATCTCAAAGATTCCTTCTCGTTGGTTGACTGAAATTATGTCGATCATATGACAAATCAGACTTAACCACTGCGCTTTTTGCAAAAAACTGAGTAAAACGAGTATAAAGTCGACCCGGTTACTGAAACTATCAATATCTGGCCCTTATAGAATCTTTTAGATTCCTAGTGATTCCACAAAGATTCATCTTTGCAAGTTGAATTAAGATACGCTGCTCATATGAGAAATCTAACTTTACCACTGCTCTCCATGCAAAAAAATTAGCAAAATCAGTATAGTTGGCATGGTTCTAAAACTGTCAAAATTTGGCACTTAGGGAATCTTTTAGATTTCTCATGATTCCTCTCTGCAAGTTGACTGAATCTCTGTTGCTTAGATGACAAATATAACCTCACCACTATGCTTCTTGCAAAAAACTAAGAAAAATGAGTATAAAGTCAGTCTAATTCTGAAACAATGAAAATTTGGCCCTTAGGTAATCTGTTAGATTCCTTGCATATTCCCCTGCATGAGGGTTCTACACCTCATTTTTCGTACGCGACAGTTTTGCATGTTCTCGCCACTGAAAACCATCACCACAAACTGCCAAATTGTTGTTTCAATAATTTTCGCCAAATTTAGCGGCTTCGCCAGATTTCGTTGGGTTCCACATTTAGTTAGCACTCCGCTAACTTTAGTCAAAGGCCCTAGTTGACCAAAACATTGACTGGCCATAACTTTTGCACACGATGTCAGATTGAAGTGTCATTTACGTCGTTGGAAATATTGTGACGAGCTCTTTGATATGACCTTGGATTCATGGTAATATAATAACTTTGAGTCTTGAGTCTTTCTTGAGCCCTCTTTGATCATTGAGTGTTTCGGGAGCCACTTGGATCATTCCTCCCCACTGACGAGCTTTTGGTCCTCCAAAATTATGAACACATTTTTCAATTTGCATGTGCTCTTGTAGGGCCACACTTTCAACATCTACATTTCATGCAAACCTGTGGTGCATTCTTTGAAAATTACATGCAAGACCAAACATGACTCATACAACCCCATACATGTCAAGAGTTTATAACACACTCTTTGGTCAAGTTTACATCAAAATAATAACAAAAACCAATACCCCAGTTACTGACAAAAAGAGGCCTAAACATCATCAAGATTCTTTCATAAGTGATGGAAAACACATCATCATGCTGCTTTCATAAGTGATGGAAAACACACCATCACTTTCACAATTATTTCACAACATATTATTTACAAAATGCAGCCATGAAAAGCTACTATATCTAGTAAAACCATCAGGATCCACTTGGATCATTCCTCCCCACTAACGAGTTTTTGGTCCTCCAAAAGTATGAACACATTCTGCAATTTGCATCTGCCTTTCTAGGGCCACACTTTCAACATCTGCATTTCATCTTCATGTGGCAGATTTGTTTGTTGAACATCTTCAAATGTTGGTTCCTTCATAGGTGCTTTCGGGGCATGGAGTATCTCACATGTGGCTCTCTGTTTCTATCCTTGTCACAATGACTACAATGGTTTTTTCTCCTCCAAATTGACTTGGAACACTTATCCCTAGTCCACCTTTGATAAGTGCCCTGGAACCCTCACTATCACTGGAATGTGATGAGGTTCTCCCATCATTCATCGTTGGCTGGTCATTGGTTGTCTTGGAGTACTCTCTAACCTATGTTCTAACATACCCAAGTCCTGCATGGTGAGGAAATTCCTCCACTTTGATGGGATTCACATTGCCCTGGCCTTTAGTGTCGAGGCCCTTCCCTTGATACCCCATCCTATTCAACAATTTTGATCCAACTCCTATAGTATGCTTGTCAAAAGCAGTGAAATCATTATCATAACAAGAACATGAAATTGAAAAATCACTTTTTACCTCAGGCTTGTTATGCTACAACTTTTCCAAGGCCTCCTCCTTGGCTTGTAGTTATTGCTACAAACTTTGTTTCTCCTCTTCTGCTTCGTGTAGAAGTCTCTTCAATTCAACATTCTATACTTGAAGGTTGTCATTGATCTCTTCATTTGAATAATGAGAACAAGATGAAGAAGAAGTATATTCACTCGAAGATTGAGCATCATCCTTTGTTCTCTCCTTTTCACTTTCCTCTTTTGCCATTTTCTCCTCATAATTTGCATACATTATATCTACCATGTTTGCCATCTTGTAGAAGGCCTCATAGAGATCTCTGTGATCCTCCATTTTCTTTTCTTGTTGCACGTTCTCTAGTATTCACATTCGCAATTCGCATCAACAAGAACACCTCTCTAATACCAAATTTGATATGGATTCTCTCCGCTACCAAAATTAGCCAAAATCTTTTACTTCTGTGATGTTAGCAGAATTACATGTGAAAGAGTATGAAAAACCACATGTGCATACTTTAAGGAAGAGGAAACATAATGACAACCATCAAATCAAAGAACACAAACAAGTTGATAACGGAGTTCAACTAGTGTGGGTTACATCTCTGGGCTCGGTGTCAAGAGTAGGGCGTCGCTTCATTAAATGCTACAAGATGATGTTGAGTACATAGTGTATTATTTATCATTACAAGGACAAACTCCCTCAACTAGAGTGGCATGTCTCTCCACGAGACGTTCTCCTATAGTAACTCTCACTCATATGCGCCCTCCTTTAGCATGACATGATGTCATATTCTCACATGAAGTGGCATACAATTATCCTCCAACAGAATGGTAAACAAGGATCTTTACATAAAAAACATCATCTCAACAAATCAAAAGCAAGACATGGCATCAGTACATCATATACCTCCACTTACAGGGATGGCATGAAAATTCACAACTATGCTGAATAAATCAAATGCACTATTGAATTCGTGGCATGAAATCGTCTCAAATGACTAATAAACTCGACCCCTTTCTGACACCATCAAAATCTAAACCCTCAGGAATCCCAAAGATTCCTTCTCATTGGTTGACTAGAATTCTGCATATCATATGAAAAATCTGACTTCACCATTGCGCTCCATGCGAAAAAATGAGTAAAATGAGTATAAATTTGGCTTGGTTCTGAAATTGTCAAAATTTGGCCCTTATGGAATCTTTTAGATTCTTCATGATTCCACAAAGATTCATCTTTGCAATTTGACTGAAGATATGTTGCTCAGATGAGAAAGCTTACGTCACCATGGCTCTCCTTGTGAAAAACTGAGTAAAATGAGTATAAAGTTGATATGGTTTTGAAACTGTCAAAATTTGACCCTTAAGGAATCTTTTAGATTCCTCATGATTCCACAAAGATTCCTCTCTACAGGTTGACTGAGATCTACTACTCAGCTGAGAAATATGACTTCACCACTATGCTCCTTGCAAAAAATTGAGTTAAATGAGTATAAAGTTGGTCTGGTTCTGAAACTGTCAAAATTTGGCCCTTAGGGGATCTTTTAGATTCCTTGCATATTTCCATGCGTTAGAGTTCTACTCCTTGCTTTTTGTGCCTGCTCAAGGTTCCACCTATGCATTGTGTTATGTGCCCCTATTCTCTTGTGGAAAATATGAGTTTAAATATAAAAAATTGGCATTAATTTTTAGGCCCGCCTTCCTCGCAGATTGGTTGGCCGTATTAATTTATTGGTTCATTGGCCAATTTTTTTTTTTTTTGTTATTTTCAAAAATATAGACAAAATTCGTTCGCTGAAATTTTGGGGTCACCGGAAAAATTAACTAGGCGACAATTTCGCTAATTCCGGCTGCTGGAATCCGTTGCCACAAAGTGCTAAAATGTTGCCTCATTAATTTGCGCCAAATTTAGCAGCTACGCCAAATTTCGTCAAGCTTACAATTTACTTGGCACTCTGCTAACTTTAGCAAAGGGGCCTAGTTGACCAAATCTTTGACTGGCCATAAATTTTTCATACGATGTCGAATTGAGGTGTCATTTGCGCCGTTGGAAATCTTGTGACGAGCTCTTCGTTATGACCCTAGTTTCATGGTAATGCAATAATTTTGATTTTTGAGCCTTTCCTAAGCCCTCTTTGATCACTGAGTGTTTCAGGAACCACTTGGATCATTCCTTCCCACTTAGGAGCTTTTGGTCCTCCAAAAGCGTGAACACATTTTGCAATTTTCATGTGCCCTTGTCAAGCCACACTTTCAACATATGCATTTCATGCAAACCCGTGGTGCATTCTTTGCAAATTACATGCAAGAATAAACATGAATCAAACAACCCCATACTTTCCAAGAGTTTATAACACACTATTTGGTCAATTTTTCGAATCATAGCAAAAACCAATACCCCAACCATAGACAAAAAGAAACCCAACCATCATAATGTTGCTTTCATAAGTGATGGAAAACACATCATCACTTTTAGAATTATTTTGCAACATATGATTTGCAAAATGTGGCCATGACAAGCTACTATATCTAGTAAAACCATTTGTTACTCAACCCAATGAATGGGTCATCTCCCTATGGTGTATTCGCATGTTGAACATCTTCACTAGTTGGTTCGTTCATAGGTGCTTTCGGGACATGGAGTATCTGACATGTGGCTCTCTCGTGTCCATCCTTGTTGCGGTGACTACAATGGTTCTTTCTCCTCCAAACTTTCTTGGAACGCTTATTCCTGGTGCGCCTCTAATAATTGCCCATCAGACCCTCACTATGACTAGAATGTGATGAGGTTCTCCCATCATCCGCCATTGGTTGGTCAAGTGTTATCTTGGAGTACTCTCAAACCTAGCATCTGATATACCCAAGTCCTGCATGGTGAGGCAATTCCTCCACTTTGATGGGATTCACAATGCCCTAGCCTTTAATGTCGAGGCCCTTCCCTTGATACCCCATCTTCTTCAACAATTTTGATCCAATTCATGTAGTATGTTTCTCAAAAGTAGTAAAATCATCATCATAAAAAAGAACGTGAAATTGAAGAATCGCTTTTAACCTCATGCTTGTTATGCCGCAACTTTTCCAAGGCCTCCTCCTTGGCTTGTAGTTGTTGCTACAAAAAAAATTCTCCTCTTCAACTTATTGTAGAAGTCACTTCAATTCAACATTCTCTACTTGAATGCTCTCGTTGATCTCTTCATTTGAATGGTGAAAAGAAGATGAAGAAGAAGTATATTCACTCGAAGATGGAGCATCGTCCTTTGCTTTCTCTTTTTCACTTTCCTCTTTTGTCATTTTCTCCTCATAATTTGCAGACATTATATCTACCATGCTCGCCATCATGTAGAAGGCTTCGTAGAGATCTTTGTGATCCTCCATTTTTTTCTTGTTGTGCATTCAATCTCTGGTATTCACATTCGCAATTTGCATCAATAATAAGACCTCTCTCATAACAAACTTGGTCCAAATTCTCTCTGCTACCAGAATTAACCAAGATCTTTTATTTTTGTGATGTTAACAGAATTGCATGTGAAAAGAGTATGAAAAAACACATGTGCATACTTTAAAGAAGAGGAAACATAATGACAACCATCAAATCAAAGAACACAAACAAGTTGATAACGAAGTTCAACCAGTGTGGGTTACGTCTCTAGGCTCGATGTCAATAGTGGGGGGGTTACTTCATTAAATGCTACAAGATGATGATAAGTACATGGTGTATTCTTTGTAATTACAAGGATAAACTCCCTCAACTAGAGTGGTATGTCTCTCCACGAGATGTTCTCCTATAGGAACTCTCACTCATATGGGCCCTCATTTAGTATGACAAGATGTCAAATTCTCACATGAAGTGGCATACAAGTATCCTCCAACAAAATGGTAATCAAGGATCTCAACATCAAAAACATCATCTCAGCAAATCAAAAGAAAGACATGGCATCACTGCATCATATACCTCCACTTTCGGGGATGGCCTAAAAATGCACAGCTCTGCTGAAGAAATTGTGACAAATGACTGTAAGCTTGACCCCTTTCTGACACCGTCAAAATTTGGACCCTCGGGAATCTCAAAGATTCCTTCTCATTGGTTGACTAGAATTATGTTGATCATATGACAAATCTAACTTCACCACTACGCTACTTGCAAAAAACTAAGTAAAATGAGTATAAAATCGGCCTGATTTTGAAACTGTCAAAATTTGGCCTTTACGGAATCTTTTAGATTCCTCATGATTCCACAAAGATTCCTCTATGCAAGTTGACTGAAGGTCTGATACTTAGATGACAAATTTGACTTCACCATTGTGATCCGAACGGCCTCAACTGCTAAGCCTTAATATACCTCTTTGCCAACTAGCATGCCCACATGGGATTTGTAAAATCAGCCCTAAAAGTTAATATATAAACCCAAAATCTCATTTGCCTGGAGGAGGAGGAGAACGGATTGCGAGGCAGTGGAACCATGCCTGACACGGATCTCGAGAAGAATATTCTTTGATGTAGAAGAGGAATCTTGGAGATTCCCTAGTGGGCAAATTTTCATAATGTCAAATTCATGCCAAGTTTATACTCAAATGAACCAAAATTTCGCTAGGATTCTGATGGCATGATCAATTTTCTGATCTGAGTAGTGGAATTTTAGTCAACCTACAAAACAAAATCTTTATGGAACCTTAAGGAATCTTTGAGATTCCCTAGGGTCCCGAAATTGAAATTTTAGAACCATGCCAACTTTATACTCATTCTTCTCATTTTTCCCAAAGAACATCATGGTGTGATCATTTTCTTAATCTAAGCAGCCGAATTTCATTCATCCCACAAAAGAGAATCTTCGGGGAAGTTTTAAGATTCTCAGAGAGCCCAAATTTGATCGAGTCAAAAACGAGTTGATTTTACACTCATATTTTATGGATTTTCACTGGGAATTCAACCGTGCAGTCTATTTATTCAACAGAGGTGTGGATTTTCAAGCCATCCCCAGATGTGGAGGTATAAGATGCATTGATGCCATGTCTTCTCTTGATTTTTGTTGATATGATACTTTGATCTTGAGATCCTTGTTTGCTATTATGTTGGAGGATCCTTGTATGCCACTTCATGTGAGAGTTTGGTATTTTGTCATGCTGATGGAGATATTTTATGAGTGAGAGTTCTTATAGAAGAGTGTCTCATGGAGAGACATGCCACTCTAGTTAAGGGAGTTATTCCTTATACTGATAGAGCATACATCATGTACTCATCATCGTCTTGCAGCATTTAATGAAGTGGCCTCCCCACTCTTGACATTGGGCCCAGAGACGTAACCCACATTGGGTGAAATTTGTTATCAACTTGTGTGTGTTCTTTTATTTCATGGTTGTCTTTATGTTTCCTCTTCTTTAAAGTATGCACATGTGGTTTCTTCATACTCTTTCACATGCAAGTATACTAACATCACAGAAGTAAAATATCTTGGTTAATTCGATAGCTGAGAGAATCTGGATCAGAGTATGTATAGACATGTTGTTTTTCCAACATAACAAAGCAAACACTAGAATGCAAACCAATCCAATCCAACATTTTTCTAAACCAAAGAGACCTTCAACAAGTGTCTAAATGAAATTCATCACTCAACTTCTTCTTTTGTAATATTTTAATGGGGTTTTGGTGGTTGTTGACCAATTTTCTAAGTATGAATTCTTTGTTCCAAAGAAGGTGCCTTATGTCGCAAAGAAGGTTGTGAATTTGTTCTTTGAGAATGTTGTGAAGTAGCAAGGTCTCCCGTTGGACATTGTGTCAGGAAAAGATACAAGGCTATGAAGGCAGTATCGGACATAGTTGGTTAAAGTTGTTAGAACCAAGTTGTTGGTGAGTTTAAGTTGTTTTTTTTTTTTTTTTTGTTACGAAATCGGTTGCTTGTTGTATTCAAAAAAGATGAGGGAGTCTGAGCTCCGATTTTACAATAGATGGAGTTACAAGTGGAACCAGATTCTAGATTTCCTTGTGGCAGTTCACATAGATTCCTTTGCTGCTTGCTTGAAGAGTTCTAGAGCAGGTGTAGATTCTGATAAATTGGGACAGAAGAAAGCTGGTTTTGCTGTACATTTAGAGTAATCAGCTGAGGTCTGATTGGTTGTGAGTTCACAAATTTTGCTGGGAAATACAGTTAGGTGGGTTGCTCCTTGACAAAATGGCGCTGTCAAGGGATAAATTGAAGCAGGCTCGCTTGATTGCATAATAGGCTTCCTTTTTCTCGTGAACAGGCGTGGCTGGCTCGCTTGTCCGCTTCCTGGTTGCTGGATCGAAGGACATGGAAAAATTGGCACTTAAAGTTCTGAGTCAGCATAGTTTTGCAGCGACTGATGATTTGATGAAGGAAGAGGTTGGATGCTTGTCTGCTGCTGTTCATTAAACTTACGATTATTGTTGAATCGCCGAAGACAAGAGCTTTTTTAATCCCTTGGTTCTGTAGCTGCAAGAGGCCTTGAAACAGTGCCAATGCTTCAGCTCGATTGTTGCTCAAACTCCCCAAACCCCATTCGAAGGAGGTCACCATTGCACCAGAAGGAGCCAGAATAACGCCCCCTGCACCCGCAGCACCAGGATTGGACTTGGACACCCCGTCGAAGAATAACGAGTGAGAATCCTTTGCCAATAGCCATTTATCGAATTCCTCTTTTGAAAGACGGATTTTCCATTCGATATTGTTTGATTTGCCGAGAGGTTTTCGGATCTTAGTTGTTGAAGTGATGCTGGATCTTTCAATTAAATTCGAGCTGAAACTTCTCTCCTCTGTCCATAACCTGTCGGGATCAATTCGCCGAGTTAGTTTGACAGCTATTGTTTCTACTGCAAGACTGGTGGCTTTGAGGATAACGTGATTGGTTGTGGTGGCTTTATCACGAAATATCGAACTGTTTCGGGCGATCCAGTTTCGCCACAAAAGAGCGAACGGGATGGCATTCCACAGTCTTCTGGCTGGGTTTTGATTTTCTGTTTGCCAAGGATAGCTCCGTCTCCAGTTATTTAGAATTTCAGTGATAGATTGCTGCGGATTCCAGGAGGATGGGGCGGAGGGAGTTATGTTGTTCCAACAGTGGGCAGCGAAGGGGCAAGAAATAAACAGGTGCTGGAGGGATTCCTCCGCCATTTTACAATTGGGGCACCTGGAGGGCCCGTAGAATCCTCTCTTCCTGAGGTTCTCAGTGGTTAAGATTTTTCCATGGAGAAGAATCCACATAAAGAACTTGATCTTTGGGATTGCTTCCGCGTTTTTTAGGATCTTCCTCGGGGCCCAGATTGTGGTGGGGTGAGCTTTGCTGCTCAGATAGCTATAACCTGTTTTGATAGTGTAATTTGTGCCTGAAGGATCCCAACGAAACTCATCTTTTGCGCCTTTGGTTGTGGGAGCTATATTGTGAAGACCGCTGCAGAGGGAGTCGAAGCTGTCATTGAGGTGTTGAGGAATGGGTGGAAATGCCCATTGAATCCAAGAATTAGTTGGATCGTTCCACTGGGATATCTGACTCAGTTTCGTTATGCCTTTACTGTGGAGATAACTTAGAATCGGTTCAGAACCTGTGAGACTGTTTATGGGAGGATTCCCCATAATTTTATCCGAACCTATATTAACAGATTCGCCTCCTTTTGGCACTTTTGAGACGTTTTGCGCCATGAAAAGTATGGCTTTTTTGCAGAATTTCCATATATTTGTACAGTGCCTGTTGGGGATATCAGCCTTGAGGATTTGCGATCTTGGCTTGCTGAGGTATTTTGCTTCTAGGACGTTTTTCCACCATGCTGGTTGATTGTCCATAAGTCTCCATATCAGCTTCCCACCGAAAGCTAAATTCATAATAGAAGGACACCTGATGCCCAGACCACCATTCTCAGGGCTTTGAATAACCTGATTCCAGTTAACTAAATTGAATTTTTTCTTTTCATTTTTGCCTCCTTGCCAAAGGAAGAATCGGAGGATGCTATCCATTTTTCGATGAAACGAGGCTGGCGCATGAGCAAGAGAGAACTGGAATAAAGGAAGGGAGGAGAGCCCTGATTTTAGGAGAATTTGTCGCCCAGCTGGATTGAGCCACGAAGTTCCCCATCTCTGAATTTTCTTTTTCATTTTGTCCAACATTAAGTCCCAGACTCCAGTCTTTGTTTTCCCTGAAGTTACCGGCATTCCCAGATAACTGAAACTGTCCCAATCTAGCTTGCAAGGGACACCAAAAATATTAGCAATGTTATGAATCGTTTGTGCAGAGGCATTCCAACCATAAATGCAGCTCTTGAGAAAGTTTATTTTACCTCCAGAGTATCTCATGAACTTGTCAAGCAGGGACTTAAACCTTTTTGCAATAATGGTGGACGCCCCTCCTAGCAATAGGGTGTCATTGGCAAACTGGGAATGGTTTATATTTTTGGTGCCATCTTCGAACTTGATACCCGTGATGAGGCCTGATTGCCTCTTATGATCGAGGGCACTGCTAAAAGATTCTGCCATAAGGATGAATAGATAGGGGGATAAGGGGCAACCTTGCCTTAATCCTCTTGAGGATTGGAAAGAAGGGCCAGGTCTTCCATTAATGAGAGGGGCGATCCAGGGCCCGGAGATGCAGCTTTTGATGACATTGATGAAGAGAGGTGAGAAGCCCATCTTTTGGAGAACTGCAAAAAGAAAAGAATGCCTTACCCTATCAAAGGCGTTGGCAAGATCAAGTTTTAATATGAAGCCTTTCTCGTTCCTTGATTGACTGGAGTGTATGGCCTCTTGAACTAAAAGAATTGAGTCTGAGATTTGTCTGTTTGCTATGAAGCCTCCTTGATTGTCTGAGATCAGCATTGGTAGAAGAGGTTTTAGCCGAGTGGCTATGATTTTAGTGAAGATTTTATATGATGAGTTGCATAAGGATATGGGCCTGAAGCGAGAAAAGTTGGATGGTCGATTTTCCTTCGGAATGAGAGCCAGATGTGTAGCATTTGTGTATCCACCTATCTTGCCTTTTTTTTGAATCCACTTGATGTATTTTATGAGATCTTTCTTTATTAGTTCCCAGTAATCCCTGTAGAAGCTGATTGGGAACCCGTCCGGACCAGGAGACTTGTTGGGGTGCAGGGTCCAGATTGCATCAGCAATTTCTTCCTCTTTTATTTCAGCTGTCAATTTTTTGTTTAGATCATCTGTGATTTTAGGATGCAAATGCTGCAAGAGGTCATCAAATGTTTCTTCCTCTTGCTCTTCAGTTAACAAGTCCTAGAAATGCGCTGAAGCAGCTTCTTTTATATCTGTTTGTTCCACATGAATTGTCCCTGCGCTGTCAGAGATAGCAGTGATGGTGTTTCGGGTTTGTCTGGCAGCGGCTTGCTTATGGAAGAAAGAGGTGTTCTTGTCCCCGCTCTCCAACCATACTTGTCGTGATTTGGTGCGCCATTTTTCCTCCTCCTGCCTTTTAATTTTGCTGAGTTTAATGTACAGCTCTTCTTCTTGGAGTTTTTTACTGTGGTTGTATTCATTTTGTTCGATTGTGCATTGGAATTCAGCTATTTGAATTTTTAATTCACTCTTTTCCTGCTCTGGCTCTTTGTAGCAGGATTTGGCCCATTGCCTTAGCGTTGCCTGCACATTCTTTAGCTTGCTTTCCCAAATGAAGCTTGGGGAGCCCTCAATATGCTGCCTCCAAGTATGTTGAATAATGTTTCGAGCTGATTGCTGTTCGCTCCAAAGTTGGTTGAACTTAAAGGGCAGCGGACCAAGGTTGCAATGGATTTTTAACTCGAGGGTGATTGGATAGTGGTCTGATGCAACAAAAGGTAGAATGGCGGAAGTGACAGAAGAGAAGGTTGACAAAATAGAAGTTTTCACCAAGAATCTGTCTAACCTCTCCATAATATTATGACTGCCCAGTCTTCGGTTGTTCCATGAATACTTGCGGTTTTTTGGAGTTATGTCAATGAGGTCGCCAATATGCATTACATTTTCCATTTGAGTCCTGAATGGATCTGGCAGAAATTTCCCTCCTCGCTTTTCATTTGCATGGAGGATGAGGTTAAAGTCGCCGACTACAATTGTATTGCTGTTGTCTCCTTCTTGGATGTGATTACTGAGAGTTTCCCAGCAATTTCCTTTATCCCTATAATGATTGGGAACATAAACGTTGAAGATGACAATCTGTTGTTGGCTATTATGATTTTTTAGGACTGTTTTTATCCAGTGTTGTTCAACTACCTCAGATTCACGTTGCCAATCATTCTGGTTCCAGATTGTAGAAATTCCTCCCGAAGCGCCTCTCGCTTCGCATATACTTCCTCTGTAGTTTTTGTACTTGCCAATGATTTGGCTGGTTTCTATTTCCCTTTGTTTCGTTTCCTGAAGTAGAATAATGGATGGTTTCTCCTACGCTATGAGGTCTGATAGAGCAATGATTTTTGAGGGTTGCCCAAGTCCCCTGCTATTCCAAGAAAGAATTTTGATCATTTCAAACCTACATTTCGAGAAGGTGCTCTACCTCCTTTGTCTTTGCTAGCTACTTCTTGATCTTTGTTGGCCTGTATGAAGGATTCTATCGGGTGCTGCAGACCGAGAGCGATGTCCTTCTGAGCATTTTCATCCCTATGTTGTTTTGTAGACTTTCTACCTAGCTTTTTTTGTCCATCGAGGGAGGAGCCCTGGTCCTTGGAATTGCTGCGGGTAACTCTGGGAGGAAGGGGATCAGGTAAGAGATGGGCGCTCATAATAGGAGAGGAGGACTGGTCTGGGAGGGAGGAGGGGTGGGCGGAGGGGTTCGAGGAGGTAGGGATCGAGGGGGATGGATCGTCTTCAGGGAGGGATAGGATATGGAAAGGGTTAGTAGATGAAGGGGACAGAGGGGGAATTTCAGGATCGGGAGAATGAGAAGGATGAGGAGGAGGAGGCGGAGGCGGGATATGGGCAGAGGGATTCAAAGAAGAGGGATCAGAATCATTGGGCAAAGAGATGCTAGGGGCAGATTTTTTTTTTTTTACCACTTCCCATTGGTGATCTTGAGTGTTGCTATCCACATTAATTATCTTAGTGCAGCGATTAGCAAAATGACCGTACTCGTGACATACCTTACATTTAAAGGGGATCTGTTCGTAGTCGAGCTGTTGGATGTGTGACCATTCATCGACTTTGATCTTGATAGCTTCTGGAAGTCCTTTGCCCAAATCAACCTCGACGCAAATGCGAGCGCAGGCTTGCATGTTGTCTCTTGGTTCGCTTCTGTCAATGTACTTGCCGACTGCGTTTCCAATGGCTCTTACAGAGTCATCTCCCCAGCAATGCAATGGGAGATGAGGGAGACGAACCCAGACAGGAACTGAATTAGGGATATCAAGTTCTGGATCGAAATCTGGTGTCCACTTATTCAGGTACAGACCTCTGGAATCCATAAAATAGGGTCCGTTGCGAAAGATCAAGTCCTTGTCATTCTTTGTCTCGAAATGAAAGGTGAAGAAGCCTTTCCCACAGAATCTAATGGTGATTTTTCCTTGGGTTTTGTCCAACCAATTTCTTTCCACCCACCTCTGGACGGTTTTAGGTGATGGCCAAAGGCCAGTGAATTGGCCAATCAAACCTCTTTCAGCGAGAGCTAAGGCAGCCAGTCTGGGCGCAGTCGGAGGCAGAGCAACTTCCTGTAGTCCATCTAATTTTTTTACGAACTTGGTAACAGCAGGGCGGTTTCGTTGAGGAGGCAGGGAGCTGACAAGGGCAGAGAATGCCTGTTGCTGTGCCTGTAGCATGACAGTCTCCTCCGGCGAAGACTCCGAAGAGGCCATCGGGGCTCTGACCAGGAGGCCAAGGGCGGCAGGAACGCGCGCGCTAGGTCACGGAGCGCAGAGCGAATTCTTCTTTTTGGTGAGTTTAAGTTGTTATCCACAAACTAATGGGGAAATAAAAAATATCAATGGCCTTTTAGAGGATTAACTAAGGCATTATGTTCATGCAAAGCAAGTAAAATAGCTCAAGTTGTTGGATTCAACACAGCTTATTAATAACACTTAAAATAGTTCTATGATAAGACACAGTGCATTTGAGTTAGCATAGGGATAGCAACTGTTAGAATCCACATAGTTCTATAAGGATAGTATGGGTGCAACCAATCAACCTTGGGGTTCATAAGTGGATGGTGGGACATACTGGAAATGGATCACATTTAAATGAGTGTAACTGAAAGGATGAAGCATTAGGTGATCATGGAAAAAGGGAGGTAAAGTTTCAAGTCGGTGACTTGGTTTTACTTAAGTTGGGTTGAAACTAGTTCTAGCCACCAAGTGGCATATTGAGTGTTGTTCTTAGAGAATTTTTAGGATCATTCAAGGTACTTAAGAAGGTTGGAAATGTTGCTTACAAAGTGGAGCTTCTAAAACACACGAGAGATCGTCATTCAATTTTCCATATCAATAAATTGAAGCCATGGAGGATTGATGAAAGTGATATTATTAGAGTTGGCCCATCCAAATCCCTTGCATTGATCACAAACAAATCGCAGTTAGAAGTGGATAAGATACTCACACACAAGACTTTCCACTTTGGAAAGAATCTAAATCAAGAGTACTTTATTAGTTGGAAAGACAAACCTGGAGAGGAAAATAATTGGGAAAGGAAAGATGTATTGTGTTAGTATGAATACGAGACCCAAGAGTTCAAGAAGTAGAAGCTCAAAGTACTTTGACAAGTGTTGCTCAAGCATTATTGAGATAAAACAAGTTTAGTGGGAGAGAATGAAATGCATTTGACCGTAGTTAGAAATAGGCACCTCTTTTTTATTGTTCATGGCATGCATAGATGGTTGAAAAAATAGGTTTCAAGGCTAAACAATGCTTGCTCAGTAAGTAGATGTGGTTTTGAAATGTCATAAGTTGCTTTATGTAAGATTGGGATGCCTTGGGTGTAAGAGTTCCATAGTTAGTAAATGGATTGCACATCCACTTTGGACATGGAGTGGATTGCAAGGAAACTTTAGAAGAAGGCAAAGGAAAGAAATCATCCACTATCTAAATAGAATGCCTCCTTTGTATAAAGTAATTGAAGAAGAGAAGTCATTCATATAAGGGTGGAAAAGGAGTTCTGTAGTTGCGTAAATTTTGGGGTTGGAAAGTAGAATACTTGGACATTGGTTGAGTGAATTGTTGAAGAGACAAAACCTGTAGGATGTAGACCAACATATGCTTTAGGTGTGGGATTGACAAGTGTTGTAGGTAGTTGTAAAGAGTTGTGGGTGATTGATCACACTCAATTGTTGTAACTTCGTAACATTTTTTATATCAATAAAGTTAAGCATATGCCTTCAATGTCACCCATATATTTGTGTTATGATATCTTTGTGAATGTTGGATGTTGTTGTTCCTTGCATTATTTTGAATGATTGAGGAAAATTGACTAACTGTAAAGTATTGTTGGGATTCTACAAGGTTATAGGTGTGCTAGTTCCTATTGTTATACAACTTGCTTGCACATCTAACAAATTTGTAGCTTAAGGCATATTTATAGGAAAATTTAAGCAAAGAAACATAGTTAAGTTTGTGAAAAATTAGCAACCCCCAAAATACATAGAGGAATTTCCATGCCCAACAAGACAAAAGGACACCCTCTTAATGCATAAAGAGATTCATAATATCCATGGATTTAATTTTAAAGATATATTTTTTTCTCTTTGTCAAGTTGAATTTAATATGTAATTTAAAAAAAATGATTTATTTTTTTAAATGGACTTAAAAATAGTGGAGAGTGGTTGTTTTAATCAACATTAATTTTAATTTGTAGTCTAAATCTTTTAATTTTCTTTTTCTTTTTTGGCATGTATATTTTGGTCAATTTTGCCTAAAATCTAGCAAGGATTTGTTGAAATCACATGTTTAACTTGTAAAATGTACATAATTTGAGTGCTTCAAGATTTTTTGGGGCAGTGAATCCATTTATGCATTAAAAATCACTTTTTAAACAACATGAAAGCATGATTTTGCCAAAAAAATATTGTCAGTTTCTAATAAAAAAGAAGTCAAAACACAAAAGAGATAGATTGCCCCTAATTTTAATATGTACATATATTTTTTTTAAACTATGTAAATGTACTCATTGTTACACATCGTTTTGTCGCATCTAGGAAAATGATGCCAAATTTAGATCTTCCACCATCTGAACTATTGTCACCATCCCCAAGAAAGATGGAAGAAATAAGTCTCCAATATGAAGTATAAGAATCCTAGATTACCTTAAAAACCCTATTTTTGGAGATCATTGCAAGTGCCAATATTACAACATGTGACATCGCACCTTGAATTATAAACGTGTTGCGTCGTCGTCACAACTCAACTTCATAAAAAGTGCAACAGTATTCTTACATGGGTAAAAAATAAAAAAGGTTATGAAGTTTCCATTATAAAAGCCTCATAAAGGTTTCTTTCCGAGTAGTGAGGATATGGGTTCGAACTCCTACCATAAAGGATCTCATACCTACCATAGTGGATCCCATCCCCTCCATTGTGGGTCTAAATCCTACGTAAGTGGTGTTACACTGAATTTTGTCACCTTGACTATTTGCAATTCTATGGCCCCATCAATAGCCATATTGTCCTCTTTGTCAAGCCCCATGCCTCTGCTCTTCATGTCAA
>APFE031288102.1:185566-203283 GCA_000404065.3 Pinus taeda | reverse complement strand
TCTATAATGTAAAATTAACATACTGTTGTTTCTTTAACAAGTTGTTTTTATATATATTATTATTGGTTAATAATTAATAATATTAATTATTATTATTCTAATATATTATAATGATGATCATCGACATTATAAGTATTATTATATTAAACCTTACATATATTATTGATTACATAGAGTGGTGATTCTCGATCATATGGATGGAGGGGGTAGAGAGGGAAAAGGAGAGAGAGAGAGAGAGAGAGAGAGAGAGAGAAGGGGAGAGAGGGAGGTAAGATTGTGGAAGAGATGGAGGGGGAGAGAGGGAGGTAAGACAGTGGAAGAGTTGGAGGGTGGAGAGAGAGTGATGGGGGAGGGAGAGAGGGAGGGAGGTGGGATAGAGATGGAGAGTGTAGGATGGAGAGAGAGATGGATTTGTGGGGGAGAGAAAGGGAGGGAAGAACAAAGACATAGAGAGATAGAGGTGGAGAAAGAGTGAGGGAGAGAGGAGAGGAGGGAAGAGAGAGAGAAGGAGATGAGAGAGAGAGAGATGGAGACACAGCGATGGAGAGAGAGAGAGAGAGAGAAGGGAAAGAGAGAGGGAGAAAGATAGATGGAGGGGCGAGAGAAGGAGAGAAGGAGGGAGATAATGATAGAGTTGGGGGCAGAGAGAGAGAGAGTTGCAAGGGGGAGAGACAGAGGGAGATGGGAGAGTAAGGGAGAGAGAAGAAGGAAGAGAGAGAGGACTTGAGAGAGAGGAGGAGAGAGGGAGGGAGATAATGATAGAGTTGGGGGTAGAGAGAAAGAGAGTTGCAAGGGAGAGACAAAGGGAGATGGGAGAGAGAGGAAGGAAGAGAGCGAGGAATTGAGAGAGAGAAGGAGAGAGGGAGGGAGGGAGAGAGATGGAGTTGGAGGGGGCTAGAGAGGTAGGGAATAAGATACATATAGAGAGAAAGATGGAGAGAGAGAGAGGGAATGACAAGGTAGAGATGAAGAGAGAGTGAGGGAGAGAGGAGAGCGGGAGGGCAGAGAGAGAGAAGGAGAGAGAGTGGGAGAGAAGAGGAAGAGAGAGAGGGAGAAGGAGAGGAAGGGAGGGAGACTGTGTGTGTATGTTGGGGGGTAAGATTGAGAGACAAAGAAAGAGAGACTGAGGGAGACAAAGATAAAGATGGAGGGCGGGTCATGGAAGAAGAGAGAGACAAACAGAGGGAGGGAGGGAGAGACAGATGATATGGAGAGAGAAAGAGAGAGTGTGTTTTTGGGGGGTTGGATAGAGAGACAAAGAAGGAGAGGTGGAGGGAAATATAGATATAGATGGCATGAAGAGAGAGAGAGAGAGAGAGAGAGAGAGAGAGAGAGATGGGGGAGAGAGGGAGGGGGAGAAAAAAGGAAAGAGGGAGGGAGATAAACACGAAGATGAAGGGGGAAGAGAGAGGGTAGAAGAAAAATACACATAGAGACAAATATAGACATTATATACTATTATATAATATTGAACATTATTAACCGTAGAGGAAGAAGAAGTAAGACTTTTAATGAAGGCAAAAGAAGTTGGATTTAGAAAGTTATGAATATCTAAGTTTTTCACTGAAATAGATGCATTGATTTTAGTGTAAGCACAAACAAGTTTTGATGACATGCATTGATTTATATGTTAAAATAATTCAACCATAAATAAAATACTTGAATTTTCATCTTAAATAAAATGTTCACTTACCTGAAATGTTTGCTTCCTGAACTATAAACTATTTGTAATTGACTACATTCATATTATTCACATTTTCCATCATTCAACATTATTAGTCACTTTGCATTCAAACGAGGTAATAGAAAACAATTATCATTGAAAATTACTTGGGGTTTAACACTCCATAAGTCACAATGTTTGACTTTAGAGAAAGTTACTATTAATATTGGAGAGCAAGAGAGACAAGGTATGGCATTTACTACAAAAGCTCAAGTTAAAGATTTGAATGGTTTATGATTTCAACCACCTTTTTCATATGATATATGAAAAAATGAAAAAATGAACAGGTGTGACAATAAGAACAATAGAAGAAAATAGTTTGAGATTGATCACAGTGAATATTGTTTGTAATTGATTACATTTTAATTATCCACATTTGCTATCATTCAACACTATTATATTGTCGATTTGCATTCAAAATTTTTATTTCATCATATTCATCATTCAAATTATTAACAGTCTCTATCATCTCAACAAACTAAGGTAACTGAGCAAATTTAAAATTAAAATGACTAGATTAATCTTAGACATACTTAGTATATTTAAAATTATCAAAATAATTATCAACAAATTTTGTGTGATTGTGTCCAAATGAAACCAGCCTAGATCCATCTTAACCTTGTATCTATCAAGCATAAAGAGGGATCAAATCTCTCGAGATGCAAACCTTTCCTCAAGTTGTGCACTTAAAAAAGTGGTTTGCACCTCGAGAGATTTGATCACTCTCAGTGTCTAATAGATTCAAGATTAAGATGGAACTAGGCTGTTAAATAACACAATTTTCAATTAAATACAAAATAAACTACATATATACATATGCATGTAACAACATATAAAAAAGATTAAACCAACGCGGATCCACCTTGAACCTAAATCTATCAACTTACCAAGAGGGGTCAAATTTGTTAATCTATAATTTTTAATATGAAGAAATTAATACATGACATAAAATTAAATGATAAGAAATATTTATGTTTTAAGAAATTTGATTCATTTTAGTGGTTAATATATCTGAATTTAAGGTGGATTTAGACTGAGGATATTATACCCTAAATTAATTATAGTAATGTAACCACCCAACCTTTAACCTTAAAATTAAAATATATAATATTACCATTATCTATAATTTATTAAATTATGAAAATAATTTTAAAATATTAAATCACTCTCATATACTTTTTATTGTGTAGTCTAACTCTTCTATGCTTGGGCCTTCAACTCTTTTTTGGGCATAATTTTTTTGGTCAATTTTGCCCAAAAAATTGGCAAGGATTTGTTGGAATTGTAAGTTTGAGATGTGTAATTTGCATAATATGAGTGCATCAAGGATTTTTAGGGTGTTGGGTCCATGTATGCATTGAAAAAACACATTTTAAATAATTAGAACTCACGATCTTGCCTCAAACTCTAAATCCCGGATTTTAAATGATAAAAAACCAAAACACACGATAGTTAGATTGCAACCTTTTTTTGTTTAATTTTTTTCAAACATTTTTCATTGAATTAAAAACAATATTGGTTACAAATTATATATAATTATATATATATATATATATATATATATATTATATATATATTATATATATACTTTTTTATTAAAAATAGACAAACATAACAATTAATCTAAAGATCACATCATGTTATTTAGATTTTAGTTGTTAAGCCATTTAGATATTTGATTTTTTCCCAATTGTATAAAGTACATAAAGTGTTTTTAACTCCTTTTTCAAAATCTTTGTCAATTAGATATAATTTGTGTGGTTGGGAGAAATGTTGTTATTCTCCCCATACGAGATTGTGATATGTTGAATTCATAATAAATATACCTTGTAATGACTTTGAACTTTGTTATATAAGAGTCCCTTGAGGAAAGAAACAAAAATATTTCTTCCCAAAAAATCATTTTTTTTTTCAAATCTCAAATTATCATTCATCTTCGATTAAAAATAAAACATTATCCTCATCAATATAAAATAACTACTTTTTTTTCACATGGAAAATATTTTTATATTCCATATCACAAATATACATGTTGGGAGAGATGTTGTTATTCTCCATACCTGAGTTCAATTGCCGAATGTGACATGTTGAGTTCATAATAAGTATAGCTTTCAAACGACTTTGAACTTTGTTATCTAAGAGTCCCTTGAGGACAAAAACAAAGATATTTTTTCCCCAAAAGCCACTTTTTTTCAAATCTCAAATTACCATTAATCTTCTATTAAAATAGAACATTATCTCATCATTATAAGATGATTTTTTGGCCCATGGAAAATCCTTTTATATTCCATATGACAAATATACATATTTCAATCCTCAAGGGATTATTCATTTTTAGCCACGAGGCTCAAAGTCATTACATCAAAGCACATCATGTCACTTAGGAGAATTGAACCTAGCATCTTAATCACACAAGATAAATATAATTGACAACCATTATAAATATTAAAAGTTTAATATTTCTACTATAAACTTCTAATGAGATTGATCCAAAAACAACAGAATTGACTATTTGCTCGCTTTCTTCAAATATTAACTAAGGTTTCTTTTTAAGTGAATTAATAAGGAAAATTGATTTGTATATGCCTTAAACTTAAAGACTTGAAATATGAAATCAACCATGAGCAACAGAAATAAGAAGAAAACACAACAAATTTGATGATGGAGTTCGTCCCTCCTGGACTACATTTCTAGGTCCACTTCCAATGGGCGTCTGATGTATTGAAAATTCTCATAAAGTCTATTTACATCAAAATTCTCCATTCTGGAATTTGCTCACAGGCTTCAACGACTACTCTCAGCTAAAAGGTATCGGCCTCAACTTTCCAACGCAACTTTCAAATTACAAAAAGGCCCAATATTGGCCAAGATATGCCTCAAAAGGCATTTACATGCAACATTAAAACAATTACAGAATGCACTCCTTATATGTCCTTGGCCGATGGCGAATTGGATAAGTCTTTTCTAATGCAGACAGGAGGTCCCAGGGTCAAACCCGTGGGCCTCCCGTGATTTGTTTGGTTATATATAACATTACAAATATATGGTATGGCTAACATTGGAGCATCGTTGATAAATGATATATATTGTAATGTTTTACAATGGTTCAACCTTCACCATATTCGTGGTTTGATATAACATATGTTTAACTTTGGAATGAGTGGTGATATATATGGATCACCCACGCTAACTTTGGAATCAGCATTAACTTGTTTGGAGCATCGCTAAAACAATCTAAGGGTTTTGCATGCCTATTAGATATGGCGGGCTCCACCAACCCTTTTCCCACCATATCAAATCAACAAACTTTAAATATAGTTGGGCACCATTGATATATAATGACAACCCCATGGCCTACTAGTTAAGGTTTTGGGCCAACAGCCCGGAGGTCGCAGGTTCGACCCACGATTATGTCTCTTAGTAGTTTGCATTGTGGGGCGTGCTACCTACTGCCATGTGCCCTGCTCTGACACTATCACTTGTCATGTTCTGGCACTGCCACTTGTCCTGCTCTGGCGTTGCCACGTGGCCGTTTCGTAGCCACATATTTTTTGCCACGTCAACATCTATGGGTCCCACACTACTCAATGTGCAATCTTTTTGCCTATTTTCACAAAACTTCAAAGCGCCTTAACTTCCTCACATAGAGGCCATTTTGAAAACTGAACATACCATTGGAATCAGCGGGACAAGCTCTTCAACTTGGCGTTAGTTTCTCGATCATTTAAGACTATTAATTTTGAGGATCCTCTTGGATCATTCCTCTCCACTGGAAGATTTTGGACCACCAAAAGTTTGGTTTTAAGAATATATAGGTGAGGGTATTATTCCCTCACCCTTCCGATCTCCATCCACCTTTCTTTGCTTGGATTCATGCCTTTGAGTCCCACTCGAAGATACTCTACATCTCCTCGCCTGGAAGTGCAAACCTTCCTATCCAAGATGGTATCTTCTTATAACTTAGTCATACATTTAGGTGCAAAATCATCTATTGTTGGAATTTGAGCATTTTCCTCTTGATCCATGATAATTGGAGGTTCATACAAATTCAATTTATCAACATTTACAATTGAATATATGTCCATGTATGGAGGCAAATTTAACCAGAATGCATTGTGCCCAATCTTTTCAACAATTTTAAAAGGACCATACATTATGGGTTTCAAATTTTTACGTTCACCTTTCATCCTTTCTCTACTGATGAATATCCATACTTGGTCACCAACCTAGAAGTGATGATCCATCGATTCTTGTCATGATGCATTTTGTGTTTGGCCTGACTTTTCTCCAATTGATCTTGCACTGCTTCATGAATCTTTTGGATTCTTTGAATGAACTTTATTACTTTGTCAGCATCTCCATGTTCATCCTCCTTAGTTTCCTCACCAAACATAAAGTCCATTGGTGATTTTGGCAGGCATACATAACATGTTTCAAAAGGAGATCTACCAATAGAAGAGTGCAAAGCCATGTTGCAAGCATGATGGAGATAATGTAAGGATTCATCCCACAACTCAGGATGTTTTCTACAATAACCTCTGAGAAGATGTACCACTGTTTTGTTCACCACCTCTATTTTCCCATCAGTTTGTGGATGAAAAGTTGTGCTCTTTTTCAAATTAGTGTCCATGAGTCCCCACAAAGTGGACCAAAACTCCCCCAGGAAACGAGAGTCCCGATCTGAAATTATAGAAGTAGGCAACCCAAAATGAACCCATACATTTTGAAAGAACATTTGTGCAATCTTTTCAACAGTAACTTGTTTCTTACATGGAACAAGAATACACATTTTGCTAAATCTATCAACCACAACATACAAATAATCTTGCCCTTTTCATTGGAAGCCCTCTTACAAAATCCATAGATATACTTTGCCATGGCCAAGAAGGATCTGGAAGTGGCATATACAAACCTAACTTTCTGTTGTTTGGTTTTCTTGTTGAACACATGACATAACCTTTGATGTACTTAGCAATTGTTTCATTCATTCGAGGCCAATAGAAATACCTTTTTAATTGTGCCATTGTCTTACCTACACCAAAATGCCCTGAAACATGAGAAGAATGTGCTTCCTTGATCACATGCACGCTTTCTCTCTGTGGTATGCACAACTTGCCAAGATGGTACAATAACCTGTCATGAATATGATAATTCACTTCTTCCACATGAGAATCATGAGTTAGTGATTCATAGACATCTTTAAAATAAATATCTTCAACATATTGTTTTATATAACTTTCATGTGCTAAAGAACTATTTTGCAAAATAACTGAAGCAGTCAAAGAAGGTCTTGATAACATATCAACTACTTTATTGGTGGTACATTTCTTATATTTGATTACTAAATGGGTTTGCTTCAAAAACCCCATCCATCTATAATGTCGAGACTATTGCAACTTAGTTTGTGATTGAAGGTATTGAAGTGGTTGATGATCTATATGAATCAATGTTTCTTTGCCCATTAAATAATGTTTCCATTTTTTAACACTTTCCACTAATGCATACAATTCTTTATCATAACTTGGATAGTTATCAACTTCTTTAGAAAAAGTTCCTGAATGAAAACAAATAGGTTTTCCTTTTTGTAATAACACTGCACCCATTCCATACGCACTAGCATCAGTTTCTATTTCAAATGGTTGTTGAAGGTCTAGCAAAGCGAAGATTGGAGTTGTAACAATTTTCTACTTTAAAGTATCAAATGTTTTTTATTGTTTTCTTCCCCACTGGAAGGAGACTTTAGAACTTGTTAAAGCATGAAGTGGTGATGCAATAAAAGAGAAATGAGAAATAAACTTCCTCCAATACCGAACTACACCCAAGAAACTTCTAACTTCTGTCACATTTTAAGGTCTTGGCCACTTAATAATTACTTCAATTTTAGTTGGATCTATTTTTAGTTGACCTCCTCCAACTATGTAACCAAGATTCTATAAGGAAGTTTTTCCAAATTCACATTTAGAGAGTTTGAGATACAATTTCTCTTTTTGCAACACATCAAAAATTGGTTTAACATGCTTTAAGTGTTCTTCCCAACTTGAACTGAAAATAAGAATATCATCCGGATAGACTATGACAAACTTATCAATAAAAGGACGAAAAACATCACTCGTCACTCTCATAAAAGTTGTTGGTGCATTGCATAACCCATGACATAACCAACCATTCAAAAAGCCCTTGTCTAGCCTTAAATGCATTTTTCCATATATCATTCTCTGCAATTTGAATATGATGATAACCACTTCTTAAATCCAGTTTTGTAAAGTAAACAACATTCTTTAATTGATCAAGCAAATCATTGATTATAGGAAGAGGATACATGTTCTTGATGGCAATTTTATTTAAGACTCTAAAATCAACACACATTCTCCAAGTACCATCTTTCTTTGGGACTAATATGATCGGTGATCCACATGGAGAAGAACTAGGTCGAATAAAGACTTTATCAACTAATTCCTGAATTTGTTTCTTAATCTCTTCATTTTTTATGACCGACATACAATACATGCCAATGTTCAGGAGATGAGCATCATATTGTAGTTGAATATCAGCTTGTATTTCTCGTTTTGGAGGTAAACTTTTTGGTTATTTAAACAATTCTTTATAATAATATACTATTTACCCCAATTTGTCCTTAAACTGAGAATCACACCCTTGAAAAGCATCATACCTATCTTTAGGTTGTTCTTTAACAATCATGAGAATATACTTTTTACTTGAATTTATTAACCTTTTCATCTGATTAACATTGATTAAATCCAAGTTTGTCTTAATTCGGTGTGCCTTGACAATGTATTCAATTGCATCTTTAAAGAGATGATACTTATTCTCCTTTCTATGAAATATGGCATCTTTATCATAAAGATACAGACCACCCAACACAACTCCACATATATTAAAAGGAATCACATCTAGCTCAACTTCATCAACAAAATTAACTGTAATTGCAAACCTTAATCAACATGTTTTGTGACTTACATCTGAGTATTTTCTTTCAACCATCCTAAAGGGTATGGTTTTGGATGATTTTTAGTTTCCAATCCCAATTTCCTTACTAGTTCCTTAGAAATTAGATTTGCTTGTGATCCACTACCGAATAATGTGTCTATCTTAGTGTGCTTGGATATTATCCTTATTTGAAACAATTAAACTCTCTTCTTTTCTTTAGTCACATTATTAGCTTTTGAAGAAGATGCAGAACAAGTAGAACTAGAGCTAGTTTGAAGGAATACCTGTCAGACCCATAGCAGTAATCTTATTTTTGTCACCGAAGTCAGATCCCAAATCTGGTTGGACTACAGCATTAGCTTTCATTTCACCCTTCTTCTTAAGTAATTTCTTTGGTTTAAGTTCAGGATGAAGCTTCCAACATTTGGAGTCGTCATGTCCAACCCTCTGACAATGAGTACAAGTAGGCCTTTCTCCTTCATGATTTGTTGTTGTTGATTTCTTCCCTTTCAACTTACTCTTTCCCTTGCCTTCTTTGGAATCTTTGTTCTCTGAATGCTTGAATGGTTTCTTTGAAAAGTTTGACTAAAAAGGTTTGCCACCTGATTCAATATGAATGCCTTGTACACACACTTCATCAAAGTCAATTGGATTAAACATAAGCAATGTATGTCGTAAATAAGAATGCAAACTTCCAATATACTTTAACAAAGTTTCTCGTGTGTTTAATGGAACATTAAGTGCTAATGCCTTTTTCCTGAATTCCTGTGTAAACTCTTGCACACTCTATCCTTTACCTTGCCTTAAATGATGTAAATCCATTATAGCTTGTTGCATATATCCTAAAGGATAGAAATTCTTTCTAAGAGCTTTAACAAACTTAGACCACGAAGAGATAATATTACCTTTTTGCTTCAAATCTAATTGAGTTTTACTTTCCCACCAAATCAAAGTTGTTCCTCCCATTCTAAATGTAGCTAAATGAATTTTTGTAGATTCATCAACAACATTTTGAATTCTACAATACACCTCAAGTTGCTTTATCCAATTATCTAACTTGTCAAGATTCAATTCACCATCATATATTGGCAACTCAAACTTAACATCAAGCTTCAAAAAAGGAGATTTCTTTGGTTTCTTTTGTGATTCCGAATCTGAACTTTAATGATAAGAGAATAAAGAAGAAAAAGATGAAGATGGAGGAGAGGGAGGTTCATTACCATCAACTTTTCCCTTGCCAACTTTCACTTTCATGCCTTTAGAAGATGAAGCTGCATCTCTAGTCTTCTTGTCTTCATAAAGTTCTGCAGTCATCCTTTGCATATTAAGGAACATTTGCTGATATTGCTCCTCTCCAATGACCTTTGTTTCAAGAGCTTCTCCTTCATTTGGCTCTCCCATCTTCAACTTTTGAGAGACTTTCCTCTTTCCAATCTCTGGATTTATCTTCTCAAGTTCCTCTTATCCACGTTACAACCTAGATCTAGTCAACATTCACATTGGCAAATATCATGCTTATACATGATCAACCTTGCTTTGATACCAAAATATGATCCAAAAATAGCAGAATTGACTATTTGCTCAATTTCTTCAAATATTAACTAAGATTGTTTTTTAAGTGAATTGATAAGGAAAATGGATTTTACATGCACCTTAATCTTAAAAACTTGAAATCTGAAATCAACCTTGAACAACAAAAATAAGAATCAAACACAACAAATTTGATGACGAAGTTCCTCCCTCCTGGAGTACATCTTTCGGTCCGCTTCCAATGGGGCGTCTTATTTATTGAAAATGCTCATAAAGTCTCTTTACATCAAAATTCTCCATTCTGGAATCTTCTCACGGGTTTCAATGACTACTATCAGCTGAAAGGTCTTGGCCTCAACTTTCCAACGCAACTTTCAAATTACAAAAAGGCCCAATATTGGCCAAGGTATGCCTCAAAAGGCATTTACAGACAACATTAAAACAATTACAGAATGCACTTTTTATATCTCCTTGGTCGATGGTGCATTGGCTAAATCTTTTATAATGTGAACGAGAGGTCCTAGGGTCAAACCTGTGGGCCTCCCGTGATTTTTTTTGGTTATATACAACATTACAAATATATGGTATGGCTAACATTGGAGCTATATGATATATATTGTAATGTTTTACAATGGTTCAACCCACACCATATTTGTGGTTTGATATAACATATGTTTAACTTTGGAATGAGCGGTGATAGATATGGATCCCCATTCTAACTTTGGAATCGACGTTAACTTGTTTGGAGCATCGTTAAAACAATCTAAGGGTTTGGCGGGCTCCGCCAACCCTTTTCCCACCATATCAAATCAACAAAACTTTAAATATAGTTGGGCATGATTGATATATAACAACCCTACAACTTGTCGGTTAAGGTTTTCAGCCGACAGCTTGGAGGTCACAGGTTCGACCCATGATTATGTCGCTTGGTAGTTTGGATTGTGGGGTGCGCTACCTGCTGCCACATGCCCTACTCTGACGCTGCCACTTGTCATGCTCTAATGCTGCCACTTGTCCTGTTCTGGCGCTGCCACTTGTCCTGTTTTGGCGCTACCACGTGGTTGTTGCGTAGCCACATATCTTTTCCACATCACCATCTGTGGGTCCCACACTGATGACTGTGCAGTCTTTTTTGCCTATTTCCACAAAAATTTAGAACGCCTTAACTTCCTCATACAGAGGCCAATTTGAAAATCAATCATACCACCGAAATCAGTGCGACGAGCTCTTCAACTTGGCACTGGTTTCTCAATCATCTAAAACTATTAAATTTTGAGCATTTTGAGGATCCTCCTAGATCAGAGATTTAATTGAGTTTATCTTTTGAATAGTTGAGACGAATGATTGATATCATTTCTATCCAAATTCAATTCCTATAAGTAACATGTTGAACTCATAATGAATATATTGTTATAATGGTTTCAAAATTTGTTATTTATTAACTTATCTTAAAAATTCTAAAACCTTTTTGAAATTTTTCCCAAACTTTATAACTTCGAAAAAAAACTTCTAAAATAAATTCTAAAACATATTAATATATACACTATATAATATTATATATTATAATTAAATGGTTGAATTTAAAATACATAGTTGAGTTCAATAACATACATTTTAAAATAAATTCTAAAAATATATTATACATTTACACTATATACCTCTATTTTATAATTTAAAATATAAATTGTTGAATTTTAAGTACATAGTTGAGTTCAGTAACATACATTTTAAAATATGAGGCATGCTTCTTAACCAACTACCGTAATATATTTTTTACCCATCTTTATCATATGTACTTTTTAACGTTTTCCATTGCATTTAAGTTTACATCACTATTTAATTTCATTAATGTCTAAAGTTGCTTTTGGCTGAATACTTAGTTGTTTGATCTCACATCACTTTAATTTCCAAAATGTTCGTGGAAACTTCACACATTCTCTCTCTGATTTCATATCTCTATTTAATTTCATCTATCATTTATAAGAAGTTTGATCTTAATTTTTAATAATATTTTATAAATTTATTTAATTGGTAATATTTAATATATTTTCATATCAATTATAAGATGTTTTTTCAGAAGAAGTCACATTGAAAAATTTTGGATCGACGGTTTCAACAACAAGTTATTCATCTTCATGACACATGAAGAATACTATCCAAAAAGAGATTAAAATAGTGAAAGGTCAATCCTAGTAGCGAAGAAGAAAACGACTATATTTCACTTCGGGGGGATGACATTATTATATTATTAATCTATATATATATATAAATTATATAATTTTTATTTAATTTAATTAGTAAACTACAAGTAGTGTTATAAGAATCCTTTATATATAATATATATAATGATTCTATAAACCACCTACTTATATTAACAAATATTATTAATGTTAAATGTATATATTATAATAGCTAATATCTATTCGATATTTAAAAATTACTATAAAAAACTGTAATAGATTAATATACTTCAATTTATTTTACTTTATCAACTATTATATAAAAACTAAAGATAAAACGAATAATAACGTTAAATATATAATTTACTAAAAAAATATAAAGATTTCTTAATAAAAGGCTACTCAATTATTAAATAATTATTATGTTATGTATATAATAATACAATATATATAATCACTATCTTATAAATCAACATTGATATATATTAGATACTAGTATATTATATACCACAAAAATTATTATAATGCCAACAACAAATTATATCAAAATGTTAATAATTATTGTTTATATATCAATAAATATATAAAAATAATCAATCAAAAAAAAGGGAACAATAGGTTGGAGAGAATTAAGAAGAGAGGGCGGGAATCCAACAGCTACTAATTTTCCAGTCGTCGTCCCTATTAGTATTACTAGAAGACTTCTCAATTTCAATGGCTTCCCTAAACTTACGATGATGAAAATGAGGAATCTTAGCAATAACCCTAGCCTCCTCAATGCATATATGATGCTTAGTCTTCTCTGCATGTTCGACTAAAGCTGAGGATTTTGTCGTCCCATGTTTAATATCAACAGCGTGTTCCTTAATCCTCTGGTTTATAGAACAACCAGTTTCACCTATGTAAGAGGTTCCACAAGAACAAGGGATGATATAAACACCTTTCATATCCATGGGGTTCACTTGGTCATTAACAGACTTGACGGAACTCCTAATGGTGCTAAGGGGTCTAAAGGTCAAGGAAATATTATGCTTCTTTAGGATTCTCGAAATCTCGTCAGTCGTCCCTTGGATGAAGGGGAGGTGGACTCCTGAACTACGGTCAATGGGTTATTTCTTGACCTTGGGACCTTTGCTCGCTTTGATGAAGGCTTTGACAACCTACTGCCTACTATAGCCATTCTAGATAAAAACATTAAGGAGGTGGGACTTTTCTTTAGAAAAGTGGTTTTCATTAGAAATTCTCAGAGCACGAGTGATTAACGTGCTGAGAACACCTATCTTCTGAGTAGGAAAATGATGGGAACAGGCATGAAGATATTGCTTAGTGTGAGTCTTCTTTCGATATACCTCATGGGAGAAAGATCCATCAACTTTCCTAGAAATGAGGGCATCAAGAAAAGAAAGGCAACCATTAACCTCACGCTCCATCGTAAACTTGATGGAGTTAGACTTATTATTGAGATGTTGGAAAAAGAGATCTAACTTTTCAAGCCTGTGCTACTAAATGGTGCAGATGTCATCAACAAATCTTTTCCAAATCTTAGGTTGAAATAAAGCTAAGGATAAAGCCTTGGATTCAAAATCTTCCATGAACAAGTTAGCAACGATAGGGGACATGGAGGAACCCATGGCAACCCCACAAGTTTGTTCATAGAACACACCTTCACAACAGAAAAAAGTGGAAGTGAGGCAGATCTCAACTAACTTAGTTGTGTCGGGATCAGTAAGGCGAAAGATGACATCAAGGGCTTCTTTAATGTGGATGCAAGTGTACATGGAAACCACATCAAAACTAACAAGATTATCGTCAAGTTCAAATTTCTTATCTTATAATTCATTAACAAAAGAAGAGGAGTCCCACCAGGGGTTTTAGCTTCATGGCTAAGAATTTAGTTAGAAGGCAGGTCGCCCCACTAATGATGTTGACAATGGGTCAAAGGGGGATTCCCTCTTTATGGATTTTGGAAATCCCATAAATCCTGGGAGTGATAGGGCTACTTTCAGCCAACTTATGGCTAAAGAAGCCAACCGTGCTGCTGGATTTTATAGTAAGAGCGAGATTCTTAGAAATATTTTTCAAGGGATTCTTGTCAAGCTTTCTGTAGCTACCACTATTGATCAGATGATCCAACATCTTCTTGCGATAATCATCCTTGTCAAGGATAACAACAACCCCCCCTTTGTCAGCTTTCAGAACAACAATATCAGGGTTCCTATTCAGGGATTTGAGGGCTTCAAACTCACTTTTGTTGATGTTATTCTTAGGGGGCTTTGCTTTTATAAGAATAATAGTGCAGTCTTGTCGAATAATATCTTTAATATTATCTGGTAAGCCCTTTATCCCAAATTCGACGTCGCACATAATATCAGCCACCGGAATATTTTTAGGAGCAAGGGCGAAATTCAAGCCCCTTTCCAAAAGATTGAAGACCGGAGGATTGACTTGTCTTCCTATTTAACCTTCTTCCTGGATCTGTTTCTTCATCGTGTCCTGAAGATGAACCACACTTGTTAGTTCGAAACACGTCGACCCAAATCTTCATTGTGACTTCTTCCGAAAAAACTCTTTATACATTATGATATGGATCACAGAAGCTTGAATTCAAATATTTCAATTAATGAATATTTAATTAATTATTTTTTTTTTTCACAAAGTCAGTCGTTGTATTAATATCTGAAAAAAAGGAGTCTGGACTCCTAAAGTACATTAAGTGCGGAGGATAGCCAGGATCGGTGGAGTTACAAAATAGAATTTTCTCCTTGATCCTGCTTGTTCTGACTTTGAGGAATTCTATACTAAAATAGACTCTTACATATTGAGACAACAAAAACTGACATTTGCAGAACATATCTAATCTATGTTAATGAGGCTAATATGCCTTGTTGTGGATTCCTCCGGCTTTTCATCCCTATCTATTTGCTTGGCGCTTGAAGAGCTTGGGGATGCATTGTTTCTCTTGTCCATCATGTATTTCAGAATCACTATGGACTCTTCCGCATGGTTGCACCTGTTAGACAGATGGTTGAATTGCTCGTGAAGAGAAGAGACGTTGTGCAGGAATAGATCGATTTCTTCTCAGTACTTGTCGTTGATGATGCGGTTCTGGTTGTCAATTTTTGCTTCTAAAATCCTCTGTCGATTGTCTAATATATTCTGTTGGGCTCTGATTTCTTCCATTTCAGCTTGAAGATCTGAACAGTGTAAGCAATCCTCATTGCGTGCCATTGAAGAGGCAAGGGGGGAGGGATTAAGAAGGTGGAGGGAGGGAAAAAGACCAGCCTGAGGGTTCGAACAAACACTACAGCACGGACAGCAGGGTTCCAACGCAATACAGAGGCAGGAATGTTGAGAGAGGTCACACAGAGAGGAAAATAGGAAGAGGGGCACTAGGAAAAGGAGGAGGGAGGGGAAATATAAAGAGAGGCAGGAGGGATGAGGACCAGTCACGAGGAATGAGAGGGAATCCAGAGAAGGACGCGGGAAGATCAGATGGTTGTCCAGAGAAGCCCAATAGTCTAGAATGATAAGATAGAAACCGGCGAGAATACTGAGTATATGCAGAGTTTTAAGGAGATCATATCTATGCCAAATCCCTATGCGGATTATGATCTTGTTGTAAACCCGGAGAATCTGAATCCACTCCTTTCTGTTAAAACTATTCAATTTGATGCAGGGTGGATTGATTCGGATCATGGCAAAGGCTGTTGAATCTCCTCAGCATTACAACATAAGTTGTATGTTGTCCTTTTTCAAGCCTTGTTGGTGTGCCTATATGCTTGCTTATTGAGAGTACGAAGAATGTGGTGATACTGCAGGTTGTCCATTGTCTGGTGCAAGAGTTGACATCTCCAAATGACCTGCTGAAGAATGACATAGGGCGACTCTTTCTGATGAACCATAAGGTTAATGACAACCAAAGAATCTCCGAAGATCCTTGCAGTTCTTATTCCTAATCTGTTTACCTGAGTTAGTCTATGATAAAGGGCTAACGCTTCCGCCCTATTATTTGATATATTCCCTAAACCCCATTCATAGTATATGATGCATTCCCTTTTAGCATTAAGGATCAATCCCCCTGCTCTAGTGATTCCTGGGTTTGACTTAGATGCCCCGTCGAAGAAAAGATAGTAGTTGTTGCTTTTTTGTAACCAGTTTACAAACTCCTCCTCTTTTAGCCTGATTTTCCAAGAATGAGTTTCCTGACTGCGTTGATCTTTCACCATGTTGCCTTTGTGAGTGCTGTTATTTTTGTCCAGAATGTAGCTAATGAAACGTCTTTCTTCAACACTATACTTTGCTACATCTATGTTGCTTTGGGTTTTGACAGAAATAGTTTCAAGGGCGAGATTCTTGGCCTTATTGTTGGAGAGGTAAATCCCCTCTATGGATAGAGGCGATCCCTACTAGCCCAGAACGGGTCTGGCAACAATCAAACAATGCTATCACGCATGTTCCTAATTGCAAATAAAAGGTAGGTGATGAAGACCTACTTGAGTTCCAACGCTTTTGTTCGTAGAAGAGACGTCGCCCACGCTCCATTGTATTGGCCGGTCACAGTCCTCCACTATCTCTGTGAATGGACACCTGCACACAAAGAGAACAACACAAACACAAGCGTGAAAACTAATATATGCAATTATACATCAGTCAGGAAGGATATAATTCAACATCAACCATTACAAGTGCAATGAGAATGGAACCATAATGATAGTCATCTATTATTTATAATTCAACAAAGGAGAATACAACCAGCGTCCTGACGTCAAGAAGTCCTCCTTTGGCTGGGTGCTCAGCTACACAAGTCTTGCAAAGCTTGAAGGGATGGGGAACAAGCCTCTCTCTCTTTGGTGACAAGATCTCCTCACTTAGGTTAAACCTTATGGACATAAAGAAGGCTCTTGCAACTCTAATCTCTTGATATCTTCCTTTCAGCACCAGTATTACTACCACTAGCTTGCTCAAGGCATGGAGACAAGCTTTTATAGATGAAAGGGGAAAAGATAAGATCAATCACAACAATCATGGATTTGGCTTCATCACTTGGAAACTTCCATGGAAGGGTGGCAAACTACTTCCCATTCAAGGAGATTCGAAGCCAAACCATCCTCACCTAACATAGATTCAGTTGGTGAATGAGTTGGAGAGAACTTTCGGAAGTTGATTTATTAAAATCTTTGCCCAAATAGGTTGGCGCGATTGCGACTCTAGGACAGAGCGCTAATAGCGCGCCCTCTTTGGAGGATTTTCCCCATTGGATCGGGAAGAACACAGTTAACCCGCGCTAATGTAAAAAGGGCTATTTTTATGGGCAAGCTGCAGGAGATGTCTTCAGG